>RJVU01063416.1:4019490-4054185 GCA_003731715.1 Anabarilius grahami | reverse complement strand
GTCCCCCTAGAGCAGTGGTCTCAAACTCAGTTTCACAAATTTCTAATAATTTCTCTTGTTCTTCTTATCATTTAATAATTATTCAAATTATTAAACATCAATCATGAATTAAAGTTTTTTTTTTATCATTTTTTAATAAGTTGTACTAAATGAACAATTTGACAGGCCTATTATTAATTACTATTCATACAGTATAATGTGTTATAACATATAAAGATGATTCATTTAAATGTTTAGTTTTGTCTCAAAATGTGCATTTATGAATATTTTGTTTCACACAATATAAAAATCAGATATAAAGAGCAATCCTGTCCAGTACCTACAAGCATCACATTGAAGCTGCTAAACTGTATTGTCTTTCTCAAATTAATTTTTTTAACTTTTGTAGAAAACTAAAGACAATTTCTGAAATAATGAAAATGTCACATTTATTTTGAATAAATATAGTTTTATAAAAAAAAAAGAAGCCTGTTTTAATTCATAAACTGTAGATTACTTACGGTTATATTGACTGGCATATGCTTCTGCTTTGTTCAGTGCCGATATCTTCATCTTGGCATGTTTCTCCTTTAGCATTGCACATTATCAAATAGAGTGAGCAGCCCACAGCAATAAAGTTCAAAGTACAAAGTTTATTTGTAACATGATCTATATGGCACAAATATGTTTGCACATTTTTGCTTGATTTGCAAGTGATAGCAATTCTACAGAGAATAATTTCTACTACTTTTCAGCACTATGGCTTTATCTTTGCACACTTGCTTATTATAAAACATCATAACTATTGATTAAAAAGTAATTTGTCTCAGTGGTGCCCATTTAACTGCATGTTATCAGTATCTGGACTGTGAACTTGAGAGAGAGCAATGAGGGAATTAAAGTTCACATGAAGTATTGAGAGATCACATGAGGGAGTGCATAAACTCAAAAGGAATTCAATCTGTTGAATTTTGCGAACAGACAGAACGCCACATACACAGGCAACTGTCTCAATAATAAGTTGGTACGATTAGATCATATGCATTTTCTCATACACAGTTTCAACACCTGCCTATTGCTTTTTTCAATTTACAGTTTAAAAAAACAAAACAAATAAATAATAATAATATTATTTATTATAATTATAATTATATTATTATTATTAATACTCATCTTTGGTGCCATTTTCACAAGGTGTACAATTTTCAAAACTCTTATTACAAAAATCCAAACTGATCACACTTGTAACACAGATAGTCATTCTTTCAAAACCTGATCTAATGCTTTCATTCTAGCTGTACATATTTTCATTTTACATAATCACTGTTTCAAAACACGATCATGTGATATGTATTGAGAACATTTGGTTTAATCACCTAATCTCAACAGTATGTTCTTTCTTCAGTTTAGTTCTTTTAACAATCAGTTCATTCAATAGCAAACAATGCAAGATACATGTTACAAATCACCCTTTTTAGCTGAAATAATTACAGTTACACAGGCTACAAATGCCACGTTAGAAAATATACTTACATTACCTAAATTACATAATTGACAAAATCCATAATGTTTGTAATAGTATCTATTCAGTGTGTCATCAAAAGGTATAAAGTATGACACAGTCATGATGTTCTGTGCTAGAACAGAGTTTGCTTCCAATAGAGTAAATGTGCTCACTGTACCTGTAACGTAGGGAGTCAGACAACGGAGTTGGAGATCCACATGCAGGCTTTATTTACAGGAGAGTGTAGTCATACAGGCAGTAGGTCAAACACTAGCAAATAATAACAAGGCGGCAAGGCAAAAGAGTTATCCAAACACAGGCAATGGTCAAGGCAGGCAGCAGTTGGTTTTAGATTTTCAAAAAAGATAATTTTGTGTGATTTATAAGCTGTTTTCCTCATGAATACCAAAAAAATAAAAAATAATGTCCAAACAAGGTCTAAAATGACCATCCTTGTTGGGACATTTGGTTCCCAATGCAGTGTTTACCAGGACCCCACACACTTTGAAAATTGTGGTCATCATCTAAGATAAATTGCTTATAATTCATTACATTTGGTTATCCATATCAAAAATTGCAAATAAGTTCTATAGAAACTGTGCCTATAGAATCTGTATCTATAGAAATCTATAGGTGTAACAAATGATCCACTGATTTACCATTAAGATCAGTTGGATTAAATGTATTAAACTGAATGAAAATAGATGCAAATCAAAAGTTTGATTGTAATAGCATGATAAAAAGGCAGTTACTGAGAATGGAGCATTTATACAGATGAAACACTTATATTGTGTGTTGTAAAAAGGATACTTTGTGATTTTGTGTATTGTACTAACACAACTGAAAATATGCTGAAATGTTTAAAATTAAGTGTTCTTTTGATGATTTGTTGTGATAGAGTTTTGAAAATGTACCAATTGCTTGTGAAAATTGCACCAAAGCAATAAAAAAAAAAACGTATGGCAACATGCAATTTGAATAAACATTTTTACAAACTTTCTGCTGCAGCATGTGACGCACAGATATCTAACTGTTAAAAATATGGAGAGAGTCAATATCAGAACAACTGAAAACAATGTAACTACAACGTTTGTTAAGCAATAGAAGTACCAAGGTAGTTTGTAGGACTCTAAAGAGGTGAACATCTTGGGTTACTGTAACCCTTTTCCCTGAAAAAGCAGGAACAAGATGCTACGTTTCATAAATGCTAATGAGAACGTTCTTTGTTTGACCGGTTGTGAAGCATACTTGGCAAACATGGCAAGAATTTGGCTTAAATAACCTCTTACGATAACGTCATTGGAATGCGCACTCATGAGAGGCTATAAATAGATGTGAAACAAATGTGCCTTCAGGTTATAACTTTGTCTGAGGAGATGTCCAGAAATGCCCACAGTGCGTCAATGAGGTGAAGCATCCCGTTCATGCTTTTTCAGGGAACAGGGTTACAGTCAAGTAATCCGAGACGTTCCCTATCAAGAGCTACGCTCAATGCGGTGTTTCAATAAAGATAATTGGAACGAGAATACCAATGCCGCCACACTGAAAGGTTGTATAGTGTGCGCACAAACATTGAAGAGGTCTCAGACATGACCTTGGGATGCTGACTCAAGGACATGCGAGCCTGGAGTAGCATGGACATCCAAATTATAAAACCTGATAAATGTGTGCGGAGAGGACCAGCCTGCCACATCACATACTTGTTGCAAGTTGGCATCCCTTGCTAAAGTATCGAGGAAACAACTCCCTTAGTAGAATGGGCCTTAACTCCGAGAGGTGAAGCCTTGTAGGCTAGGGAAATGGCATCCCTTACCCAATGCAACATTGTTTGCTTAGTGGCGGCCACCCCTCGGTTGCGGCTTTGACCAGTCCAGGGGCAAAGTCTAACTGGGATGGCGAGAACGACCCCCAATTCTCTTTAGTGAAGTAATAGCCTAAAAACAATCTTCAGAGTCAGAAACTGACACTGACTCTAGTGGCTCAAAAGGGGTTCCAACCAGACCCTCAAGCACTATGGCTAAATCCCATGAAGGGACTTTTACTCTGACGGGTGGCCTCAGCCACCTAGTTTCACAAATTAAGTGGGTGACTAGAATCCCTGTCAATCAGAGCGTGGCAAAATGGCGGCCACATAAACTCTCAGAGTAGCAGGACATGTGCCTGTGGACAGTTTTTCCTGCAGGAACTCCAGCACTGAAACAATTTGGAGGGAAACTGGATCTGCATGATGTGCAGTGCACCATCTTTGAAAAACGTGCCATCTGGGGGCATAACTTCTTCTAGTGGAGGGAGCCCTAGAACTTAGAAAAGTCTAAACTATGTCAGCTGGAAGCCCAGTATCTCTTAGTTGGTCCCCTTCAGTGGTCAAACATGAAGATTTCAAAGGGCCGTGGATTAAATATTGTCCCCTGCGGCTGAGATAGGAGGTCTCTCCTGATTGGAATCACCCACTGTGAGCCATCGAGGAGGGAGGAATATTAGTTCTGAGAACCAAACTCTGGTCAACTCTGGTCTGGCTTCCTCCTAGGCTGAGAGCAGTGAGCCACTAACCAGTCTTTACGAGGGGGCGCACGACTTGCCACACTCTCTTTTAAAGACGACCTCTTAACTCAGAGGTTATTTAAACTAAATTCTTGGTGTGCTTGCCACACATGCTTCAAAATCAGTCGAACAAGAACATTCTCATTAGTGTTAATTAAACGCAGCATCGAGTGTAGCTTTTGATTGGGAACAGCACCTTTGTGTCTCATTACAAACTCAATCCAGAAGAGGGTGCTGTCTAAAGATTTAACTGGCTTGTATCTGTGCAGATGAGAGATTCTCTACATACTCACTCTATAGCATCAAATCCAATTGAAAGCAAGCCTGCAACCTTACCTGAAAAAAGTGTAATGCTAGCTAATGCTGCGTAACCGTTCCATTCCGTGCTGATCCGTGCCAGCTGGTACGGTTATGGTTTCGCTTTCCACTGTGGGGCTGATAACAGCCACTCTTTAGATTGTAATATAAAAGCGTCAGTCATTGCCTTGGCAACGCAACGGTTTACTTATGATATGAGATGTAATAACGGCAGTGTTATGGTGGATGATTAGATATTTCTTTTAATTTTATTATTAATTTGTGTTTACGTCACTCAAATAGAGTGCTTAGCCAGCTACGGAGAAACTGCAGCCAGGCAACAGACAAGTGACCAATCCTGTGTGTCAACATCACTTGACGGATTCTACCAGCACGATTCAGCCAAGAATTCCTGGCCGAGAATGGTTTGTAATTGTGCCGTTCCGTACCAGGCTCAAGTGGAAACACAACTGGAACCATTCCTTATCATTCTAAAAACCGTTCGGCCCAACTGTGGAAAAGCGGCTAATGACTCCATTGTCTCCAGAACTTTGCATAAAGTCCTCCAGATCATGTGGGAGGGCCTTTACTGGTTTGCATTGGAAGCCATCGATGTAGATGATATTATTCATTTTTGGACATGGGAATTTAAAAACAAAATCAACCCTCTTGAGCCATACATTAGCCCCCTGGATATGCACATGTGGATGGAAATATTTATCACAAATATTGCTGACAACAATGGAGCCACTTGGGAGAGAACTGTCAGGAGACTTATTTCTTAGCACAAAAGAGGACAGTGGTACAAGAGGATTACCAAATCATTGTTTTAAGTGTGAAAATATAGCAAAAGTAACACAGAAATTCAAAAACAATGGACTTGTGACAAGGCCCCTGAAATAATCAGGCCTTAATTTTAAGCTTTCACTTAGTGATGAGGAATTTTTTTGCTAGACAAAGAGCAGGAGAAATACCAAGCGAGTGTCTCAGAGCCAGCAAAAGCGATAAAAAGAGTGACTGTTTATCTCACAGAGTAAGATGCAGCCTGCAGAAATTACATGCATGTTTGTTGTTCTCACTGGAACTACCTACTGTAGTCAAAGCACAATAAAGTCAGTTAGCCATTTCCAAAGCCTTACAAAATATAGACTCTGGGAATAAATATTCTGGTCTCATTAGACAAAATCAATCATTTTGTATCTAACAGCATCCAAAATGTTATGGTGTTGCTAGAGGAGGAGTACAGTGAGAAGTGCCTGGTTCCCACAGTAAAGTTCAGTGGTAGTAAAGCTCTTATATAGGGATGTATGAGTGCTGAAGGTGTGAGGAAGTTGTGCTTTATCAATGCTGTCATGAATTCCCACACTACTGTGTAATTTAATACACAAACTTGAAACAGACTATGTTACCCTTTCCTCATTCCCTGCATTGTTGGGCATTTTTTCAACATGACAATGAGGATATGCATTCTCCCAAGGTGAAAAACCTTCTGTGGACATGTATTGCACTCAATCTTAATACTCTTGAGCACCTGTGGGGGATTCTGTAGAGACAAGTTGAGCAACACTCCCCATTAAAGATCAGGGCATTTAAGGAGCTCATCATTCAGGAGTTAAACAGGACAGATGTGACAATTTGTCATGAACTTGTACACTTCATGCCAAGAAGGGTCAGAGCAGTATATTCAAAATTACGGAGGGCATACTAAGTGCTAGAATATTATACATTTGTTAAATTAAATCTAGGGTGTACTCATTTCTGCAATTCTTAATTTAAACAAAATTGGCTAATTTCGCTTCAAAAGGCCTATGGAGTCATATGGATTCTTTTTTTTTTTTTATGGATGGATTCTTTTTTTTATTATTTGGGCTTCCATTCACAACCATTATAAACCTTGGAGGACTAAGGATATTTTTAAATATATCTTCGATTGTGTTCGTCTGAAAGAAGATAGTCATATACACCTAGAATGGCTTGAAGGTGAGTAAATCATGGGATAATTTTCATTTTTGGGTGAATTATGCCTTTAAGAATTTTCAGTTGCAGCACCCCTATTGGTACAATTTTGATACCACTTGGTGTGAGTATTCAAAATGTCTTGTGGTCTATGTGTATTAAGTTTCGTTAAGGATGGACCAGTAGTGGCTGCCGACCGTAATTTATATAGGGCAGATTCTAGGACTTTAAGCGCAAGTTTATGAGAAACATTTTGTAAGCTTTATATTCTAATCACTGAACACTTTTGACAGAGGTTGCATTATTCAGCCTGAGGGTGGCACTCTTGAGTGACAGGCTTTAAGTTCACACAACACGTATAGAATGCCATCTTGGAATTGCCTTAATTGTTTACGAATGTTGTTTTAGTATATTCCAAGATGTGGATGAATTCCAGTGAGAAAAAGAAAATCATGTCTATTCTCATAATAAACATAAACACAACAGAACTATATAAAGGCTATTCACATGAGCATGTTTAAACTAAAGGATTTCTACTTGGATTAATTTGATACGCTACTCCACATAGGAAAAACAGGCATGCCAACTAGTTACTGACCTGGTGCAGACTAATATGCACATAGCTGAAGCGGAATAATATTGTCTTGGTCTGGAGCGAGGTTTACACAAGGTAACGTGAAAATAAGGGGGGCAGTCTGAAATATGAAGTTAGAGCACACTGCAGTTACGTATTTCACTACAGATTTACATTGGAAAATTGTGAGGCGCTGTAGAGCTGGGGAAGACTCGGGTACCCTCTGCCCATAATACATGCCTGCCGAAGCCATACATAAAATTTTAATATATCCTTATCATTTAACAAATTAAAATAATCTAGAAAATCTGAAGAATGCAGAACACATTAACATTTTATTATTGATTCAGTTTATATGTCACACATAAGTGGCTGTAGAAAGCACACAACGAAGATTATAGTTTGAAACACAGTCTTTAATCCAACAGAAGAATACGACTCTGTTAACACAAACAATAACCGACAAAAGACTGAACAGAGAAGGGAGTATAAATACACATGGTAAATGAGGGAACTAAACAGGAACAGCTGAACAAAGATTAACTAATAAGTAACCATAGAAACAAACAAGAACTCATACAGACATGACAGGAACAACTAAACAGAACATAATTGTGAGATTACGCACCACCTCGGAAAGGAGCGTCCTCGCGCTGAATAATGTCCAACTGAGGAGGGAGGGACGGAGGGGGCTTTGGAGGAGGGCGTGGAGCTGGTGATGGACAGGGAGGACCAGGAGGAGTCGGAGAGTAACACCATAGTGGTCCCGACAGTGAGAGGACCCAGTGTGGAGCTTTGGCCGAAGGGCTGGGCGGAACCCAGGAGCCGATCGACAGTGGCGGAATCAGGGTTAGTGTAGGAACCGGTGCAGCAGAGAGGCCGATGAACCAGGGTGATTCCGATGGCCTATAAGCCTGAGGCTGAGCTGCTGGCTTGCGGGACTGAGGCTGTGACGGGGACTCAGCTGCCCGGGGTGATACTGGAGTGGACCAGGACGACGGGGAAGTGGGAGGAAGGGAGGAGCCCGATGACGCTGTAGGGGTGGACGTACTCGTATTTGAGGGTTGTTTATTCTGTCACACATAAGTGGCTATAGAAAGTGCACAACAAAGATTATAGTTTGAAACACACAGTCTTTAATCCAACAGAAGAATACGATAACCGACAAAGAACTGAACAGAAAAGGGAGCAGCAGCAGTAACAACTAAATAGAACATAATTGTGACATTATATAGAGGTTTATGTTTTGAATGAATATTTTGGTGGGGCACTGCCCCACCTGGCCTTACAGATGAGCCGTGGCTGGGATGGACGTTGCTTTCAGGAGATAGGTCAACTCATGAAAAACAAGTGATGTTAGACCGTTTAATTCAACAAATAAAAATTATTTTTGATAATACAATCCCTAACTGCTTTGTGCCTAATTTGTTGAAGATCAAGCTAACGGCCTAGGAGTTCGAAAAAGTAAGCCTTTCAGAAAATTCAAAATGGTGGATTTTTTATTTTTTTTTTATAGACGGAAATTAAATTGACAATAAAAATGAAAATTAATTATATAAATTTTGACTCAAGGATTCAGGGTAAAATAATTTTGTTTCTTCGTTTCCAAAGTTATGACCCAAAATAGAAATCACCTTATTATAACATCACATGGGTTTGTGCCATGCTGGGTTGAAAAAAACAAAAATAAAAATGCTGGATTTAAACGCAGCAGTACATGTTTATTACAAAATTCAAAAGAACCAAAATACTCATGAATATAACTCTTGAAACCACAGGAGCAGACCAACCAAGCATACATAGACGAGAACGGACAATGACCGAATCTAAACCAAGGCTATAAATACACATGGATGATTAACGCAACTCAGAACAGATGTGTAACTACTAACTAAATCAGTAACTAAGGCAACAAACACAGTAAAAACACAGAAAACGTGTTTGTGCAATGTCTGTGCATCTGAGTAGCGGTGCACGATTGAGACCATCCTGCCATGTTTGGAGTTCAATTACGGTCTCCGATGCCCATACACTTATAGGGCAGAAAAAATAAAATAAAATCAGTGCTCGGACCCCTAATGACAACACACAACAAATTACAAAAACTTTAACTAAAATGAAAAAAAATAAAATAATAATCATTAATAAAAACTATAATAGTATCTCAATGATACTAAACACTGCATGTATTTTCTGAGAATATACATAGAGAGAGCTTTATTTTTGCATTCCCATTCTATTCAGTGGTAGAGTGGCTACACACACCTCCACATCATGTGTTTGTCTCCCTCTTGTGGTGCGATATTTTCCAGGTGGTCTTTTTGGCCATGTTGGTCATGTTAGGACATGTTCCAGTTCTTACATTTTTTTGGTCAGACTTAACTTTGAGAGTCCTTAAGTCGTGCCTTTGCCCTACATCTCATCTACAGGCTTTAAGTTTGGATGCATATTGACACTTTCTAATTTAGAGATGATTGAAGACAACTGCAGGGTGAGTGTAGCCCTGCTTTCAGATTGCACGTGTTGCTTATGTTTATTTCTTGATCAGTTGGTTTGTATGGACCATATTAGGATTGTATGAATGCATTGGGTGAAGACTATGGCCCATTTATCTCTCTTCACCAGAGTATGGGGTGAAGTCCCCTTTTTTATGGGACCTGATAAAAGGAGGCTGGGGTTAGTAGTGACAAGGGCTATATAATGTTTTGGAAAATCCAATTGATCCTTTCTAACAATGCTATATATATATATATATTTACACAATAACATGTAAAAAACGAAAACTTTGTATTTCAAGTTAAACATTCTTGCTGTATAAATTGACAGATCACTGCAACATGCTTTCGGAAACACTTTACAATAAGGTCTCATTTGTTAACATTAGTTAATGTATTAACTAACATGAACTAACAATGGATCGTTTGTTACAGTATTTATTCATCTTTGTTAATGTTAGTTAATAAAAATAGTCATTTTTTGTTTGTTCATGTTAGTTCACAGTGCATTAACTGTTAACAAATACAACTTTTGGTTACACTTTATTTTACGGTGACATTACGGTTAGGGTTAGGGTTTAGTTACTTGTAATTATGCATAATTTACTGTCATTACTATAGTAAGTGCATGTAGTAACATGTAACTACATCACCTTAAAATAATGTATTACCCAACTTTTGATTATAATGTATTAGTAAATGCTGAAATTAACATTAACTAAGATTAATAAATGCTGTAGAAGTATTGTTCATTAGTTCATGTTAACAAAAGTAGTTAACTAATGTTAATGAAACCTTATTGTAAAGTGCTACCATGCTTCATGCTTCACCGACACAAATGAGGTATCATTGTCTCTCCTGTAGACAAAGACTGGGAGTGACTTGCCACAATTGACATTTAAAATTCATGCACAGGTTAATTTGCACTAATTGTTGTTTTTGAAAAGTGAGAAATGTTTAAAGGGAGATATGATTAAATTCCTCTAGTTCGGTTCAGCCTGATAATTAATAATTGCTTATTGGAGATGTGTTCAGTTTTGCAATACATCATTTTAAAAGCTAGGCTTCTTGTGGTAGTAGGCCAAATTTCGAAAACTGTAACTAGATTTTTCTGATTATAATTTCATATGTCAGGCTTTACAGGGTTATTGGTTTACAGTGTTTGACAATAATTGTATTAAGTGAGAATGGGACCTTTGCATGACTCTCAGTGATGATGATTACTAGTGGCCAAGTTACCAAACAATAACAAAAAAATCATTCTCATGTGTGACAGGAGATGGCAGTATAGACTCACTAATAGAAAACCCCTTCAAGTCCAGAATCATCCTTCTGTTCTTTGATCTCCAGTTCTCATCTCATCCATCACCATATTTTTGCAGGTTTATCTTTTTTTTTTTTTTTTTTGTCTGTCTTTTATCGTTCATAATAGACAATTGTGCATTTAATTGTAATCCTGTTATGACAACCTGTTATACTTGCTGTAAAAACAATGCAAAGTAGATATCGTGTCCTGGCAGGATATCATGGAGGATTTAACAGTCAGCTCTTGTGAACTTTGTGTATATGTAAGAAATTGAAGTGTGCTGTGGAGCTGAAAAATCCCAGTGTGGTTTATGAGAGTGAGGGGCCTTCAGTGGGGAATACAGGAACAGAGTATCTCAAATTTCATCCTCTCCTTCTTTCAACGCCACACTCTCCACCTCCAAACAGTTGTGTGTGTTCAGTGTTTTAATTTGGAACAAAGAGTTAATCCTAGTAACAGATACATGTCCTAAGTAGGCCTGTAAGCAGAAAATAGGAAGCTAGAAGAGAAAAAGTGTACTTTTCTATGCACTTGAGTTAAGGACAGAGAGGAGTTTTCATGTGTATGTGTGCGTTTTCATGAGAACACGGCCGTAATGAGGGTTCCACCTGAGTACACAGAGAGAGAGAGAGAGAGAGAGAGGGGCAGTAATTACCTCGGCACGGGGGTCGCCGTCCTTTCACACGTACACACACTGTCTTTAGCCCTTTTTCTATTATTCTGTGAGAAGGTAAGAAGTGGCAAAGACCACAGGAGGCCTATTTAAAAAAAAAAAAAAAAAAAAAAAANCTCTCTGTAATTACCGGGAGAAGAAAACACTGCCGCCCCATCTCTGATTTACTTCCTCCTTCAAATATCCTCAAAACCTGCATAGGGTTCTGTAAATCTGCCTGTTAACTTTA
This sequence comes from Anabarilius grahami, assembly GCA_003731715.1. Classification (NCBI taxonomy): domain Eukaryota; kingdom Metazoa; phylum Chordata; class Actinopteri; order Cypriniformes; family Xenocyprididae; genus Anabarilius; species Anabarilius grahami. The sequence continues at coordinate 4,042,631 of RJVU01063416.1, read as the reverse complement.
GTATTCAGTGGGAGTTTATTAATAAATCTAAATTTTAAATGAGATTTTTATAGACGGACTGGACATCATTTTTTGAATTCTGCATTCATTTTTTTTTATATTTTGGCTGATTGGAAATTACTACATGGTGAAATGCTTTTATTCTGTATAATTCCAGAGTTCCATCCTGAAATCAGTTAAAAAATCGGGGAATGGGACTGGACTTCTTCCCTTTAAAACAATCATACTAAGATTCTGGCTGTGTCTGAAAGCTGAAAAAGGCACGTTCAAATCATATGATCATGTTGCATCCTGTGTACTGAGATCTGATTGATTTTAGAAGTCAACATACTGTAGATGTATCCTCTGCTGCCTATGATATTCCACTATCCTGTGCCTTCGATTCCATTAGAGTTGAGCTTAAAAAGTAAAATGGCATCTGAAAGTTGTGGTTGGTGGTCAGTTTGGGGGTAAATTTATGTTTTTGAACAACTTTTATTTAAAATTCTATGAAATTAGTACTGTGGTAATATTTGCTTAGTTAATACCAAAGGCCTCTCTATTTTACTGTAAAATTTTAGATTGTTATGCTGCCTCTGAAGCCTGTCTTTAGGTTTAGAAGGTACCTGTGCGTGCAAACACTGTCTGCGAAGTCATTGCCTGACAGGCCCCCATTTTGCTATTGAGGTTAGAGCTCAGCAGATAGAGTTGGCATGATGCTGTTCTGGTCATGGTGATGATCAGATCAGGCTTTAGGGTCAAAGTTAGTTTTGGCTAGTCTCACAGAGCCAGGTTTTTCTCTAGAAACGCTAACAGACCAGTTTCAGATGATGACACAGATACTGTATATAACACAGATAAAAGGAGTTCACCCCAAAATTACAATTCCGGAGTGTCTATTTACACTAGGTGCAAAAAGCGTCCCTTGTTGGCAAATGCTATTTACGCTAGCTCCACCCGCCAATGTCTGGTCGAGCCACTCAAGTTTCACAAAAGATGCATGGTATTCAAAGTCTTTAGCGGTACAGCAGTAGCGAGTAAGGCTCGTAGTTCTGGCTTTTACCGCGATCGACGCGGGTTCGAATCTGCCTTTGGCCGAGCTCACTCTTCTCCATTTTCCCATCACATATCACATCAGAAAGACATTTATTTTCAATAAAAATTAAAATAATGTTCTAAAAGTGGAAATAAACTTCCTAACAAGTGTTTAATAATATTAAAAGTATTTATTGGCTAGGGTTAGGGGAAGGTGTAGGGAGGGTTTTCATTCTCCCAATAAGGCAGCATCCATTTAATAATTTTAATAAATATAATCATTTACACTCTATGATATTATTGCATCCTGTTAATGTACAAAAATACTGAGGTGCAAATAGTATCTGCCAATATAAAGTACAGTGGGTACGGAAAGTATTCAGACCCACTTAAATGTTTCACTCTTTGTTATATTGCAGCCATTTGCTAAAATCATTTAACTTCATTTTTTTTCCTCATTAATGTACACACAGCACCCCATATTGACAGAAAAACACAGAATTGTTGACATTTTTGCAGATTTATTAAAAAAGAAAAACTGAAATATCACATGGTCCCAAGTATTCAGACCCTTTGCTCAGTATTTAGTAGAAAGCCCCCTTTTGATCTAATACAGCCATGAGTCTTTTTGGGAAAGATGCAACAAGTTTTTCACACCTGGATTTGGGGATCCTCTGCCATTCCTCCTTGCAGATCCTCTGTAGTTCTGTCAGGTTGGATGGTAAACGTTGGTGGACAGCCATTTTTAGGTCTCTCCAGAGATGCTCAATTGGGTTTAAGTCAGGGCTCTGGCTGGGCCATTCAAGAACAGTCACGGAGTTGTTGTGAAGCCACTCCTTCGTTATTTTAGCTGTGTGGTTAGGGTCTTTGTCTTGTTGGAAGGTAAACCTTCAGCCCAGTCTGAGGTCCTGAGCACTCTGGAGAAGGTTTTCATCCAGGATATCCCTATACTTGGCCGCATTCATCTTTCCCTCGATTGCAACAAGTCGTCCTGTCCCTGCAGCTGAAAAACACCCCCACAGCATGATGCTGCCACCACCATGCTTCACTGTTGGGACTGTATTGGACAGATACTCCACACATACCACTTAGAATTAAGGCCAAAAAGTTCTATCTTGGTCTCATCAGACCAGATAATCTTATTTCTCACCATCTTAGCAAACTCCATGCGGGCTTTCATGTGTCTTGCACTGAGGAGAGGCTTCCTTCGGGCCACTCTGCCATAAAGCCCCGACTGGTGGAGGGCTGCAGTGATGGTTGACTTTCTACAACTTTCTCCCATCTCCCGACTGCATCTCTGGAGCTCAGCCACAGTGATCTTTGGGTTCTTCTTTACCTCTCTCACCAATGCTCTTCTCCCCCGATAGCTCAGTTTGGCCTCACGGCCAGCTCTAGGAAGGGTTCTGGTCGTCCCAAACGTCTTCCATTTAAGGATTATGGAGGCCACTGTGCTCTTAGGAATCTTAAGTGCAGCAGAATTTTTTTTGTAACCTTGGCCAGATCTGTGCCTTGCCACAATTCTGTCTCTGAGCTCTTCAGGCAGTTCCTTTGACCTCATGATTCTCATTTGCTCTGACATGCACTGTGAGCTGTAAGGTCTTATATAGACAGGTGTGTGGCTTTCCTAATCAAGTCCAATCAGTATAATCAAACACAGCTGGACTCAAATGAAGGTGTAGAACCATCTCAAGGATGATCAGAAGAAATGGACAGCACCTGAGTTAAATATATGAGTGTCACAGCAAAGGGTCTGAATACTTAGGACCATGTGATATTTCAGTTTTTCTTTTTTAATAAATAAAGAGTGAAAAATTTAAGGGGGTCTGAATACTTTCCGTACCCACTGTATATATAGACACTCACTAATTACTATTTACACTTATTGCAAAGACCTGCTATTTTACATGGTATAAATAAAAAATATCATTATTTTCATCAAGTGTAAATAGCATATAGCTAAGAAAATTTACACAGTGAAAATAGCAATATATTCTATTTTCACTAAGTGAAAAAAATCCAACTTAGACTGAGTCGACAATATCAAATAATCTTCATTTCAATTAACTGATATTGATTCTTAAATCCAAAGATCAATCTTTCAGTCTAAGCTGCATGTTTTGTGTAGATGTGTGAACAAAAGTTCACCAAACATTATTTGTAGCGCACCTCCTATCATCTCTCCCACTTTACTACTGGTTAAAGCACAAAATAAACATTCACATTTACATTTAATCATTTGTAAGTCGCTTTGAAGAAAAGTGTCTGCTAAATGATTAAATGTAAATGTTTCAGCATTTTCTATATGCTATTTACACTTGATGAAAATGGTGGTACCACTTTTAGCATAGTTCATTGAATCTGATTAGACCGTTAGCATCTCGCTCAAAAATGACCAAAGAGTTTCTATATTTTTCCTATTTAAAACTTGACTCTTCTGTAGCAATGATAGTACGCAGCATCTCTCACAAATGTCTCCATGGTTGCAAGGCACGCTCCCTGTGCAAGCAGGGGGTCACAGGCGCTGCGTAATATCATTGCGCCTGCTGCAGCCATGGTATCGCAGCAAAGTTCCTTGATTATGACGCCGGAATGAGAGTATAGTTCCTAGCCATATCGGCCTAAAAAAAATCGCAACTTTTCATTTTCCGTCGGCCTTAGTACACAATGTCACTACAGAAGAGTCAAGTTATAAATAGGAAAAATTTCGAAACTCTTTGGTCATTTTTGAGCGAGATGCTAACGGTCTAATCAGATTCAATGAACTATGCTAAGCTATGCTAAAAGTGGTACCGTCAGACCCGGAGATCGGCTGAATGGATTCGAAAACGGTAAAACTCAACTGTTTAACTCTAGAGGAGTTGGAAAATTAGCCTATTTTCAAAAAAAAGTGGAGTGTTCCTTTAAAATTCTGTCATCATTTACCCTCATGTCATGACTTTCTTCTGTGGAAGATAAAAAAAAATATTATTTGAGAAATGCCTCAGTGTACAGGTCCTTCTCAAAAAAATAGCATATTGTGATAAAGTTCATTATTTTCCATAATGTAATGATAAAAATTAAACTTTCATATATTTTAGATTCATTGCACACCAACTGAAATATTTCAGGTCTTTTATTGTTTTAATACTGATGATTTTGGCATACAGCTCATGAAAACCCAAAATTCCTATCTCAAAAAATTAGCATATTTCATCCGACCAATAAAAGAAAAGTGTTTTTAATACAAAAAAAGTCAACCTTCAAATAATTATGTTCAGTTATGCACTCAATACTTGGTCGGGAATCCTTTTGCAGAAATGACTGCTTCAATGCGGCGTGGCATGGAGGCAATCAGCCTGTGGCACTGCTGAGGTGTTATGGAGGCCCAGGATGCTTCGATAGCGGCCTTAAGCTCATCCAGAGTGTTGGGTCTTGCGTCTCTCAACTTTCTCTTCACAATATCCCACAGATTCTCTATGGGGTTCAGGTCAGGAGAGTTGGCAGGCCAATTGAGCACAGTAATACCATGGTCAGTAAACCATTTACCAGTGGTTTTGGCACTGTGAGCAGGTGCCAGGTCGTGCTGAAAAACGAAATCTTCATCTCCATAAAGCTTTTCAGCAGATGGAAGCATGAAGTGCTCCAAAATCTCCTGATAGCTAGCTGCATTGACCCTGCCCTTGATAAAACACAGTGGACCAACACCAGCAGCTGACATGGCACCCCAGACCATCACTGACTGTGGGAACTTGACACTGGACTTCAGGCATTTTGGCATTTCCTTCTCCCCAGTCTTCCTCCAGACTCTGGCACCTTGATTTCCGAATGACTTTGGACCACTGAGCAACAGTCCAGTGCTGCTTCTCTGTAGCCCAGGTCAGGCGCTTCTGCCGCTGTTTCTGGTTCAAAAGTGGCTTGACCTGGGGAATGCGGCACCTGTAGCCCATTTCCTGCACACGCCTGTGCACGGTGGCTCTGGATGTTTCTACTCCAGACTCAGTCCACTGCTTCCGCAGGTCCCCCAAGGTCTGGAATCGGTCCTTCTCCACAATCTTCCTCAGGGTCCGGTCACCTCTTCTCGTTGTGCAGCGTTTTTTGCCACACTTTTTCCTTCCCACAGACTTCCCACTGAGGTGCCTTGATACAGCACTCTGGGAACAGCCTATTCGTTCAGAAATTTCTTTCTGTGTCTTACCCTCTCGCTTGAGGGTGTCAATGATGGCCTTCTGGACAGCAGTCAGGTCGGCAGTCTTACCCATGATTGCGGTTTTGAGTAATGAACCAGGCTGGGAGTTTTTAAAAGCCTCAGGAATCTTTTGCAGGTGTTTAGAGTTAATTAGTTGATTCAGATGATTAGGTTAATAGCTCGTTTAGAGAACCTTTTCATGATATGCTAATTTTTTGAGATAGGAATTTTGGGTTTTCATGAGCTGTATGCCAAAATCATCAGTATTAAAACAATAAAAGACCTGAAATATTTCAGTTGGTGTGCAATGAATCTAAAATATATGAAAGTTAAATTTTTATCATTACATTATGGAAAATAATGAACTTTATCACAATATGCTAATTTTTTGAGAAGGACCTGTATTTTTGTTCATAAGTCAATGGTAACCAAAATGGTTTCCAACATTCTTCAAAAAATCTTCTGTTGTGTTATGCAGAAGAAAGTCATACAGGATTGGAACAACATGGGTGACAAATCCCTTTTAGGATGTCTTAAACGTTGGTCTCACGCACATCCACCATGTTTGTAATTCTTTTTATTTATGTTTGTAGCTCTGAATCAAATCCTCCTTCAGAGGGTTGTGGGCAATATTAGCCATTAGAGTGGAGAATCTACTGGAAATAGTGACCACGGGGACTTTTGGCATACTCTTTTCAAAACACTTATTCTATATTTCACATACTATTTAGGATAGATAGATAGATAGATAGATAGATAGATAGATAGATAGATAGATAGATGGATGTGCACAATAAAGACAGGTATGGTTTGTTTTTCCAGTTGCCATTATGTTTCACACACTATCATTGTACTTCACTCACTATGCCTTTTTCTCTGTATTCTGTTGTTTTTATTAGCATTTCCAATCTTATTTGAGTAATTCTTAAAAGCAATGGCTCAAATGTGAATTGAATCCATCACTAAGAATATTCTATAATTCAGGCTGCACTTGCACAGCTTGCATGGACTGTGCGGATGACACAATTCAAGTAAATATGCACTGACCATGAGGAATACTGGCAAATGGACAATCGAAGCATGCTTTAAATTTAACTTCCGGAAGCTGAAAGAAGTTGCACTCAAGTTATGGCCAAAAAGTACAGATGCTTCAAAAATACACTAGTAAAAATGCATCATCCCCACTTTGGCATTTTATTTTCATCACGATTTATGATTCACTAGTTCTAATATTGCATACTGTTTATGAGGAATGTGAATTGGCAAGTCAGGTTTTGGCTGAAGTCTAATACCATAATTACATACTATCTGATTTTTTGAAGGTTCTTTTTGTTTATATTATTCATCTTCAGTGCCTCTTGAGGTCCATTACAAACACAAACTTCTAACAACCCTTAACCGCAGAGAGGGGGACTGAACCTCTCAATGTGCCTGTGTTTGGTGAGGAGACACTTAGTGTTTTTGTATTTCTGAGCGTGAGTGTTTGTCGGTAGGAGGGTCTTTTGTCTCTCTGATTGTATTTAGCTAACACACAGCAGGTCTATCAGCATATGAACGGCGCAACAGCGGAGGTTACGCGTAACAGAAAGGAAGCGAGCCACAAAACCACTGAGTGCACACACTACATGCATCCACATGAATGCGTGCACATCTATGGCCTCCAATGCAGGCACTCATACACTCAAAATATTTACCTTGGACATCAGCCCAACCCACCAGTGCTGTTATTGAATGCATTCACTGACTCTTCACATTCATGAGCTGTGCCTGATGCACACCTCTATTGTGTGTGTGCTTTTAGAAGACCCATGTTAAACACTGAGCATGCTGAATCAATTGAATTGCTAAATTATTCAGTTTCAAAGTGATTGAAAAACCACAGGCTGGCGGCACCTGCTGGTCAAAATCGCGTAAATGCAACGTAAACTCAGCCCAAACATGCATCATGACACCTTTTGCATTTATGCATTTGGCAGACGCTTTTATCCAAAGCGACTTACATTGCATTATACTATACATTTGTATCAGAGTATGTGCAGTCCCTGGGATCGAAACCATGACCTTGGCATTGCTAGTGCCATGCACTAACCACTGAGCTACAGGAAAGCTGTAGCCTTTGCAAACCAATTGAAAGAAAGTAAGAATATAAATAAATAAATTTTTGTGCGTTATTAGGCAGGGCTTGGCACACAAGCTCAATTAGAAGCTTTAGATATCATTATAGATGGGGCCCGTCACGGTGGCCGCAGCACCTGGGGCTAAGACCGGACGAGGCGAGAGAAAGGAAACTGAGGAGGGACAGAGGAAATAAAAAGAAAAAAAGAAATCTTGATCTGGTTTCCCAAACACACTGTCGCTTGGTCCTCAACCAGCTGGGAGGCCCTCACTCGCTGTGCCATGCATTGGTATTAACATGAAACCTAAGGTTGGAAAGAAAATGGTTGGAATTAAAATGAAACCTAAATTATAAAATAACACAATTTTGGTTAAAACCATATTAGTATTGGTTCATGAGTTCACCAGATCAATGTCTCCTAGTGGCAAACCATAGACATTTTGGTATATGGCTTGTTTATTGAAATGCTGAATTTGCCAGTTTGATATGTGCTCCAAACCATTGATACAAAACAAAACATGTTAAATGTCTTGAAGCTTCATGTTTCAAATGCATCCACTATAGTAAACTCTTAAAGATGTTTAATTTTATCTGAGTTTACTCAACTCAATGCGATTAGGTTCTCCCTACATTTCCAACATGTGGAACCACTGTCCATTACTAAAGCAGGTTCATTCAAAGAGTTATTTTTTAATCCGTGACACAGCAAACCGACATCAAAGAAATAGTGGCGACAAAAGCCAACTGTGTTGTCGCCTTGCGTCAGCTGTATCTGGGCCAAAATATTGCATGTACCAACTAGCATGTACGTTCTGCATCTGCTTGAGAGGAAATAACTTTGCATACCAGCAGGTGGCAGTTGTCAATATTCATCATTAAAAAAGGGAAACCGAAACTGCATATATACAAACCGTAAACAAAGCAGCAATTGCTTTGAATATGAAATTTTGAATATGAATCATGTTGATCAGTTGGTCTTTACTTTTGTTCATTCCAGATGCCATGTTGCTATGAAAATATTCTCATTTTGAAACGCACACGTAAAATGTTGGTGTCAAATAGAAGAGGCATTTGTGTGTTCCCCCTTTGACTTTGTCGTCTGCTTGCTTTCGCCACTTTCATTTTTCTTCTCATGCATTTGTTTGGTAAGCTGAACATCCAATTAGAGTGATTTCTCTCACCGATTGTCCTATGCCGATTTAACATGCTCAATCAGCCAAAAAGCCACCTACGGGGTCTAACTAGTGCCGACGGTTTGGAACACATCGCAAAACTGGGCTGACAGACGCTCAATGACTTTGGCCGGCGACTTATTGTCAGCTTGGTGTGTCAAGGGTTTTAGACATCACAACCATCCACAAAACCTCACTATAACTCCACCATACTTCAGTAATTACCAATGGCTCATGACACTGTGTGTCCATTTGCTCTGTGAATAGAAAATAGCCTGACCAGCAAAGTGTGTGTGTGTGTGTGCTGTGCAGGGTAGCAGATCTCCTGCTGGAGCATTGACCTTCCTTTGCTGACTCTGTAGAGAGAATAACAGGTCAGGCAGTAGGTTTTGAAAGCCACGGCCATTGTTTGTTGGTGTGTTTGTACTAAGATTCTCATAACAAAAAGGCTTGTGACCTTTGTGTTGCCTTTCTGCTGTTCTTGGTAACCCCTGACCTTAGCATAGTTCTGCTTCTAGCCATCAGCCTGTATTCTTTTAGATCTTGTAGGGGAAAGGCTGACTGCACTCTTTTTTTTTTGTGGTTATGAATATGGAATTCTTTCTTGCATTCATGAATTTTCAGTGCAAGAAGCAAACCATTTCAGTATGCTTCTAAAAAAGTGCTTCTGACATACAAGAAAGAGTGAGTCAGGCCCTCACACTGTCTGCCTGTAAACTGTCTCTCACCTTGAGGCAAATGAAATATTTTCGCTGCATCTGTTACTAGTTAGAATTTTACCTTTGTTATAAAACACATTTTTAGCATGTTCTTCTCTTGTTAATGATAATGAACCACTTTTATGGCTAAATAGGTTTTATTAACATCATGTGACATGCTGTCTTTTTGAATAATAATATAATCATCATCATCATCATCATATCATTATTATTATTAGAGAGATTTAAAAGAAATGTTTATTAAAACTGTGAAAAAAATTCATTATAAATTACAATCACTATTAAGCCTTGTTTCCCAAATTAGTTCAGCCCAAAGTAGTATTTTTAGTAGCAGAAGTAGCAACTGCCTGTTTTTAATGAAATAATGCCAATACAGTTTCATGGCCAGTAAAAAATATTAATTGGCTGTAAATATCCTCATGTCACCAGCCATTGACGTGTGTCAAAAAAGTTTGATATTATAAAGGGTTAGTTCACCCAAAAATGAAAATTCTGTCATTTATTACTCACCCTCATGCCGTTCCACACCTGTAAGACCTTCGTTGATCTTCAGAACACAAATTAAGATATTTTTGTTGAAATACGATGGCTCAGTGAGGCCTCCATACCCAGCAATGACATTTCCTCTCTCAAGATCCATAAAGGTACTAAAAACATATTTAAATCAGTTCATGTGAGTACAGTGGTTCAATATTAAGGCCCCGATATACTTCAAGCGAAGTTCTTTTTCGTTCTTCGTTTTGGGGTAAAACGAAGTTCGAAATGCATGACCAGCGATATACTGTAAACGAACATCTGACGCCGCCCACATTGCTGAGAGCGATGGTTAGATGAATATGTAAATATGTGCCGTGCACTTTCTTCAGTAACAAAATAAACAACAAAAATAAGAAAACAGCAAGCATATATCATAGAAAGCATAAGAAAAGTGTCTGATCATAACAGCATGGGAATGTTAGCACGAGCTCTGCAAATTAGCACTCCAGTCACGTCTTCATACAGCACTTTATTCAATAGATTGCTTAAAATCAAGCAGCTTTACAGTATCAAACGTGAAAAACAGTGTCAGTGCCTCATTTTTTTACCAGCACAACTTCATTTTGTACTATAAATCGGCTATTCAGTGTGTTCATGTTTTCACGCACGGAGATCTTACCTCAACGAACTCAAACACACGAAATGAGTCAAATACGCGGCGTCCCATGCGAGTGAAGGCGGAGCCTCAGCGCACACCTCCTATTATGTTATCGTCACTGACCAATGGTAGCACGAAGGTCTTTTGCAGCCGGAGCGAACTTTTCCTGAAAGTTCGCTTTGGCAAGCCGTTTCGAACTTCCAAAAAGAACACAAAACGAACTTGGTTTTGGCCTGATTTTGTTCGAAATGACGTCACATCAGTTTGTTGTTCGATTTCGTTTGAAGTATACCGGGGCCTTTAATATTAAAAAGCGAAGAGAATATTTTTGGTGCGCCAAAAAAACTAAATAATGACTTATTTAGTGATGGCCGATTTCAAAACACTGCTTTAGGAGCTTCAAAGCATAATGAATCAGCGTATCGAATCATGATTCGGATCGCGTGTCAAACTACCAACAGCTGAAATCACGTGACTTTGGCGCTCCGAACAGATGATTCAACACGCTGATTCATTATGCTCCGAAGCTTCCTGAAGCAGTGTTTTGAAATCCGCCATCACTATATAAGTTGTTATTTTGTTTTTTTTGGCGCACCAAAAATATTCTCGTTATAATATTAATATTGAACCACTGTACTCACATGAACTGATTTAGATGTGTTTTTAGTACCTTTATGGATCTTGAGAGAGGAAATGTCATTGCTCCCTATGCAGGCCTCACGGAGCTATTGGATTTCAACAAGAATATCTTCATTTGTGTCCGAAGATTAACAAAGGTCTTACTGTTGTGGAACGGCATGAGGGTAAGTAATAAATGACAGAATTTTCATTTTTGGGTGAACTAACCCTTTATTCCAGCCCTAATTCCATGTGTTTGTGTGAATAGTTTACTAAACCTGTATAGCTTACTAAACACATAACCATACATTTATCTACTACAAAAATGGTCCCACCTCAGATGATTTAGCAACTCAAAAATATTCTCTGTGGTAATCAACAGCATGATACAGATGCTGTCCATAGAGATAAAGTGGTTTTGAACGAAGAATATTGCTTTAGCTTATCAGGTGTGTGTTATTTTAACTGTTTTTCTGTTTTCATGTAAAATATTTATTACAACAGTCTTGGGTTTAGAAGGTTCTGGCTCTGTGAATATGTGTGTGTGATGCTCGTGACAACAGGATTTCATCTCTACAAGGCTGAAGGCAGGGCAGCTCATATTAGTCTTTTATGTGCTGAGACAATAGTGGCTTTTGTGTAGAGAGAGAATGGCTTGTATTGTACTGCTGTATAAGGTGTATTGTGTGTGTACGTATGTGTGTATTTGTGTTTGTGGGTGTGTATATCTTTTGTGGCTTATGAAATGGATACATTGGCCTGAATTGCCTTTCAGACACACAAAAAACGTCATGTACTGCAACACAAAGACTTGTGTCCTGCTGTTTGAGGGATTTAACTTATGACTTGATGGCCGACGGACCCTCCCTCCCTGAAACCATGGCGACAACAATCAGACGCACCGCAGAGTCGAAGACAGCAAGAAACAACACAAACTCAAAGCAATAGAAATTTCTCTCTCTATGTCTTTGTCTTTCTCTCTTTTTCTCCCTGTCTGTCCCCAATGTGTTTCCAGTCTGCTGAGCTGAAGGTTACTGAGCTCCTCTGTGATCAAAGCGTTTACTATTCAAACCACTGACCCTCTAGCCCAAGCTAAACAGAGCACCCGAGCACTGAGGGCCCCTTTACATCTCCTGTTCACTCTCAGCCTCTATTTTCATGTCCATTTCATACTCGCTTGTGATATATTCACACGTCTGACAGTGTAAAGGAGAATCGAGGAAGGAGGAGTTGCCTCTGCTGTCACTATACAACATCTTCACTGCCCTATGTTGACAGTGAACATGAAATGGCCTTCACAACTCATTTTAGTTCTGTAATGTGACATATTTCAAAATAAAACATCAAAATTTTGTCCATTGGGAATTGAATCGATCGTGAAAAGCAGATATTTGACTTGTTAGCATCAGCAATGGTGGCAAATTAAAAATTTAAACATACAAATAGGTTACACTTTATTTCGATTGTTTACTTTAGACATTCTACTAACTATAAGTAACTTCGCAACTACATGCCAACTAATTCTCATTAGAGTAGTAGTAGAGTATTAGTTAGGTATTAGGATATTGGTTAGTGGAATAATAATTTAAATTTAAAGCGTTCACCCAAAAATGAAAATTATGTCATTTATTACTCACCCTCATTTCATTCTACACCCGTAAGACCTTTATATCATCTTCGGAACACAAATTAAGATATTTTTGATAAAATCCGATGGCTCAGTGAGGCCTCTATTGCCAGCAAGTTAATTTACACTGTCAGTGCCCAGAAATGTACTAAAAACATTTAAAACAGTTAATGTGACTTCAGTGGGTCTACCTTAATAAAGCAACGAGAATACTTTTTTTCAAATCAGTGATTCGGATCGTGTGTCAAACTGCCAAACTGCTGAAATCACGTGACTTTGGCGCTCCGAACCACTGATTCGATTCGATTCAAAGCAGTGTTTTGAAATCGGCCATCACTAGATATTGTTGAAAAGTCATTATTTAGTTTTTTTGGCGCACAAAAAGTATTCTCGTCGCTTTATAATATTAAGGTAGAACCACTGTAGTCACATGAACTGTTTTAAAATATGCTTTTAGTACCTTTCTGTGGACTGAAAGTGTAAATTAACTTGCTGGCACTGAACCATTGGTTTTCATCAAAAATATCTTAATTTGTGTTCTGAAGATAAACGAAGGTCTTACGGGTGTGGAACGACATGAAGGTGAGTGATAAATGACATAATTTTCATTTTTGGGTGAACTAACCCTTTAAGGGTGCTTTCACACTCTCACTTTGTTGCACACCCGGGTTCGGTTCTTTTGGATGATGTGAAGGCTGTTTTCCAAACTCGAGTGCTAAGACGAGTTTGGAGGTTCACAGCTGATATGAACGCAATTGTACTATATTGCAAAAGGGAACTGTATGGTTTGATAAAACTGTTGCTGTGTCCGAAATCGCCCATATACCTTTAAAAAGGGGATTTTTATTTGATCACTATATGAGGGGACAGCCATTTAGTGGTGTCTAAAATCATAGTGGATGTTATCGAGTGCACTCATTCAATCCCATAACGAGTGGACAACTGATATACACTCAACGGCTAGAGAATACCCATAATGCACTGTGAGGGTCGCGCCGAATGAATTACCGCGTCTCGCCACAAGATGACGCCCGCAGCTGAATCATCCATCCATCCATTTTTCAAACTGCTGGTCCTACAGCATAATATCATACAGGTATAAATTCTTTAAAGTGCTTTAAATGTAAAAAATTTTTTTTAAAGTGCCCCTATTATAGATTTTAGAAAATTACCTTAATGTAGCTGTATGTGAATGTAAACAGTCTGCAAAGCTGTAAAGCTGAAAGTGCATAATAAATAAAGTTATTGTCTCTCAAAAGAAAGAGTCGACTCTGGACCACTTAAATGAGTCGTTTGTAATTCGAATCCCGTTTCTGCTAAGTTCACACGTCACAAGTTAATACATTTGCATAATGCCCACCTACGTTCACGCGTGGACATCCCGCAAAAACTTGAACCCCTCTCAAACGCTGTAGCTCATTTCTGTGGATAAGTCGACAAGACGCTGTGCTCTGAGTCTGCGTTGTAAAAGGAAATTTGGTTTATTTTCATTTCCAAAGGATGAGGAGTTCCGACTCGTGCTCGGATTGATATGGTAAAATCTACGCCATCGTTACTGTCTTTACAGTGTGTACAATTGCTGAGCTTTAGGAAGCCTCCGGAGTTGTAAGCAGTAGACCATTCACAACAGACTGGGCCATCTGGCCAATCAGAGATGAAATATTCTTAAAACACACAGTGTTTACAATAATGAACACAATACATCGTACTTCAGAATGTGTGTTATAGAAAGTAAATGAGACTATTTAGACTGCATATTGATTTTAACTACAAAAATCAATCTGCAATCAGTCATAAATCAATAATTAGCATTAGCATATTTAGATTGCAGTTGTTCATTCAATTGATAATGGTTTATCAGTAATCCCAGGCATGTCCAGGTTTACTTTATCTAATCCTTGTGCAACTGAATATTCATTATTTCTTTAGAAATATTTACTTTGCTCCTGGCTACGAAGAAAAGCAAGTGTTGATTATCATTATCTATACACAACATTTTTATGCATTTGCATTTGCTGAATAACTTATCTAACCTACTGACTGTCATTTTCATGACCTAAAATGTAGCATTTGTTCTTATATTTCTGTGTGTGTCTCTTAAATTCAGCAGTGTAGATGATATGAAGATGTAGTGTTGCTGGTCTTCAAGCAGCATGTTAAATGTTGTTTAATCACGCAGAAATGAACCAGTTAACATTGTTCTCTCCTGTTTATCTTTTTATAAACAGATTGTCATCGTGTATTAGACTAACACCATTTTCCCAATGTAGATTGTAGATGTTTTGTTTTGTAAATAACCTGTAATCCTCTAAATTCTCATTCTCTTCTGTTCACCACTATGAACAAACATACAAAGCTGGCTGAGCTGCAGAGGCTTGTTAGGCAGCTATACATCCTGCAGAGACCTTAAGAAAGAGGGACCGCCAGCAGGCTTTTAATAAACCTTACCAGACCCCCCACCCTAAGACACACATAACAGAGTCTGAAGCACCCCTTCTTCTCAGAAATGGAGAATAAACCCTTTATCACAGTCAGGGGAGATAGAGAAAAGAAAAGCTTAGACAGACAGACTGACTTTTTTCAGTTCACTTCCTGTCCGGCAGTGTGACAAATGAATTTTTAAAGTACAAATATTCCAATTATCCAAATGCCTTTTAATTATTTTGAGATAATGAAAGGATTAGAATATGATGAAGATGGAAAAATTATACTTTTTCAAGTGAGTTTAAAGGAATACACCACCTAAAAAATGAAAATCTTTGAGTCCAAGTAATGTCCAGCTAACATGGAAATGGTCTCATAACTTGGGCTGACATTTTGGTTCTCTCAACTTCCAGTAAAGTTAACAGAATGTTTGTTCAAACTTATCTGGTCTTTAAAAATGTTCTCAAAACATTAGCACAAAACATTATTTGCCCATTTTTCATGGAGCATTTTTTAAAAATGTTTTAGATGGCTGTTTATCATTTTTAAAATGGTACTACTTGTTGCCATATCAGCCTGTAGCCCAAGACTGGTTGCCCACTGAAGCTAAGCAGCGCTGAGCCTGGTTAGTACCTGGATGGGAGACCTCCTGGGAAAACCAGGTAGCTGCTGGAGGAGGTGTGCTCACCCTGTGGTCTGTGTGGGTCCTAACGCCCCAGTATAGTGACGGGGACACTGTACTGTAACAAGCACCATCCTTCGGATGAGACGTTAAACCGACTGACTCTCTGTGGTCATAAAAAATCCCATGGCACTTCTCGTAAAGAGTAGGGGTGTAACCCCGGTGTCCTGGCCAAATTCCCTCCATAGGCCCTTACCAATCACGGCCTCCTAATAATCCCCATCCATTTAAATTGGCTCCTTCACTCTCTCTCCTCTCCACCTACAGCTGGTGTGTGGTGAGCGCACTGGCGCCGTTGTACTGTGGCTGCCGTCGCATCATCCAAGTGGATGCTGCACACTGGTGGTGGATGAGGAGAGACCCCTGATATGATTGTAAAGCGCTTTGGGTGTACAGTTGTACATAGGAAAGCGCTATATAAATGCCTCATTAATTCATTCATTCAGAATATTTAGAGAACATTCAAAAGTAACATTCCCATAATGTTTGTAAAATGATAAAATAAAATCGTCTCAATGTTCGCATAACCAAAAAATAAATAAAATTAAACATTTAAAACATTTATGTTTTGAATGTTCAGAGAACATTCAGAAATAATGATTTAATGAGAACGTTAGCAAAACGTTCTTACAACATGTTTTTGTTAACTGGGTGGATAGAAGTCAAAGTTGACGCTTGAAAAACCACAGAAAATGAACTTGATTGATGAATCAATGTCTTCTGAAACTAAACAATAGGTGTGTATGCGAAAAATACTAATATTTCAACGTTTTTAAACTATAAACCATCACTTCCGGCCAACTTTCAGTTGAACATCAGTTGTGGAGCATTATATTTACTCAGAGATGGATATTTTTTTTTCTAAAAATCTCTATTTGTGTTCCACAGAAGAAAGCAAGTCATACACATTGGGTGTGGAATTTTCATTTTTGGATGGATTGTCCCTTTAAATTAAAGCTCTGCTGTCACTGCTTAAAGTCGGCATGAAACGGAAGTTGCGATAGTCTTATCTTCACAATTGTGATATATGAGTGAAACTGCTTCTCGAACAATAAAAAAAAAGATTATGATGGCACATGAGTTTAAAAAGTAATGATGTGCACAAATAAATCATTTATAATAAATACTGCAATATTCCTTTAAAAAATAATTGTCAATTTTGATTTCATGGTGACTTTAATGTCATGTCATTTGTCCAAATATATAATTATTTTTGTATACAGCGTAGGGTGTAATTAAGTTTATTGGTCTGTAGATGTAATCATACACGCAAACCCTTTGTTCAGTCTGGTTTGGTGCTTACCTACAGTAAAGGTGTTTTTACTGCTGTGTTTGTGTGTTGGGATGGGAGTAGCATGTTATGACAGTGATCAGGTGCTCTTGTGTTGTCTGGCTCCTTTTTTGTGGTTGGGTTTTTCCGTGACCCTCCTCCCGACAGCACACACATGCATTAACACACACTTTGCCCTAGGGACAGGCCCAGGTGAGTGTGTGCCACAATGACGTATGTCTTTAGAGCTCCTTTTGAGTCTGTGTAAGAAGTGAAGAGTAAGCATTTTTACCTCAACACACACAAATCATCACCACAGCTCCCGTGATAGTTTAAGAAAGTGCAAACTTCATTTGAATGATGTACTATTGGTTTAAAGCGAGGGTGTCAAATTCATCTCAACACCTGCTCTTCTGGAGCTAATAAAGTTCCTTCCCTCTTGCAGCGGCATCTCTTTTCTGATGACGTGTTTTTGGCGTGAGGCCGGGACAACCTGTCACTCAGAGATCACAGCATTAGCAAACCACAATGATCCAACAATCCAATCAATTCCCACTGGACAAAATCAAGTCCTGCCCTAGATTTTTTCTTGTTCGAGAAGCTGTTACACTAAGATATACGTCTCTTTCCCAGAGCTGCCTGTGTCTACCTCTAGTGATTGTGCAGATTCATTTTTGGTGTTCTCTTCAATGTTTTTTTCATTTTCTACTCATGCAGACATGCTTGAACTTTGTCCATCCTACTCTGAGATCCACAAAATTAGGAAAATAATGGCACAAGCCAGTTGTATTATGACAACTTGGGGATCTACGCAAAAAAAAGAGAGAGAGAGAGATAAGAAACACCTATGTATGAACTGTGATCTCACTTTTTTTAAACAGTTTTTGCTGATATTCACGATACAGGGTGGAATTGGCACAAATCTGAAGATGCGGTCTCACACTAGTCTCACTTGTGAAATTATTTCAAACGCCGTAATGAATATGGGTAACAGGATATGATGTCACACTCTAGGACTTATGTTTTCATAAATAATCAATTATAAATAACAATAGTTGAAATCCTCTTTTGGTCAAACATTTTATCCTGTGTTTGTATGCAATATGCATATGAATGAAAAAGTAAATAGAACACAAAGTCATGTGTGGCTATACCCTGATCCTTATCGATGCTTACATATGCCAACACTGATCTCGCAGATCTGCACAGTGCGAATACAAAAATTACTGATATTTTAAAATATCCACAAATTGTGGTCCTACATCAGCGTCACCTTCAGTCAGTAGCGTTGCGACATCAGTGTGAACTGCTGAGTTACTGTTTCTGCATCACACATCACTGTGTTATCATCATTCCGTGCCAGCAACGTGTTCCCAAATGTTAAAGCAAAAAGGTTAAATTAATTCTGTCATCATTTACTCACACTCATGTCAGACTTGAACTACTTTATGGTGCTTTTCTTGGAGCTTTACAACCCTGATCCCCATGGCCTGTACAGTTCTTTAAACTTTCTAAATTAGTTTTCCACAGAAGCACGTTTTGAACAATGACGGGCAGCTGTTCCTTTAAGAAATGATAGATTAAAGGGGACCTCTTGTCATTTTTAAAGTCTTGATTTTGTTTTTGGGGTCTACTAGAATCGGTTTTCATGCTTGGATGTTCAATAAACCAAATTATTTTTCACATATTTTACACTGTTGCAGCGCCTCTCTTCCCAGTCTGTCAGTAACATTGTGTTTATTTCAGCTCTCTATCAAACACCACGGCTGTGTTCAGCCCCGACAAAACGTTTTTTAAACGGAAACGGTGGCGCGTTTAACACTCTGTTGTGATGACGCAAGCGTTGCAACTATGGCAGCTGAGAAGGCCATTCTCTGTGTTCTTTTTGAAGAATTTTCTGAGCCTGATGATATCGATATAAATACGTGTTTAATACTGCAAAATACGCTCAATATTATAGTCACTGTCCTTGCCGTCCAGAGTAAAAGAGAACATCCCAATCGAGTGAAGGGATTTGTGGAAACTTCTAATTATTGTAATACAACTTGCCTCGCATTTCAGGATGAAAAGACAAACATTTCAGGTCAAGGATAATCCACTTCTTTATCTATATATTATTTATCACTGTGTTATGATCTATATTATTTTTATTGTGAGTATTAGGCTTATCATTATTGCTGGTCACTGTTGTGCTATGGTATTGTAATATTTACCATTATATAATCAGAGGAGTATAGAAAAGTTTATTAAAGTGTCACTTCACAATACAATAGCAAAATATATAAGTATAGTATTTTATGTTACATTAATATCCATTGTGCGAGCTGTCTCTTTAATACCGCGTGGTTTATATACATGTTGCTGCCGCTGATTGGGCTGACATTTCTGACACACCCACCAAACAAGAGAAAACGTATCTCAAACCCGTTGCACACCGTTGCACACCGTTTCCAGGAAACATGTCGTTCAACCCGGAAACCGTAGCAAAACGTTGCGCACCGGTTTGAGCTTGAACGTGCCCCACGTTCCGAAAAGTACAATGTGCTCTGATTGGTCAGCTGGACCAGAGTGCTGTGATTGGTCAACAGCTTCAAGCGTGTTTCGGAACAGGAATTTCAAGACACTAACGCAACTCAACCAGGCCTTGCCCATTATTTGCGTATGCCTTGGGTGGGAATTATTTAAATGAGGAATATTGTGACGTCTACAAAGTTCCCGGAAGAATACTCAAGACTACAATGGAGGCATTTCAGGGAGTTCAGAAACGGTGATTACTGATATAGAGAATAACTTTCTTTTGGAGTGGACTTCATGCTTTGTAACTTTGCAGACCTTTTTATGCTCAAATAGCAACATTGCACACTAAAGAAAGCTGAAAATGTAAAAAAAAGTAAGTAAGTAAGTAGATGTTTTGGTCAATGAAAAGTGTTGCAAGTATGACAGTTTTATAATTGTTGATGAATTCTCAAAAAATGTGGAGTGTTTTGATTTTGTAAATATTCACATACATGTCCTTTAACTGAATGTTAAAGTCTTTTTAATCATACCATACTTTAAAACTTTTTTAAACACTTTAAAACACCTTAGAACTCAGAATCATTCAGAAGAGTCAATCGTCTCCCGAAATGACTAAACTATCCTTGTGATGAATATGAATGTGCTGGTTATTCTTTGAGTGCTTTTAGTGAATGTTAGGTGCATTTTAAAATGCTTCTCGTTGGAAAAGAAGACCATGAAGTGTGCTTTAGACACCTTTCCCAGAGAGCAGCCCAAATGATAATGATACCTTTTCACATGAAAGAAAGAGAGGAAAGAATTTGTGCGGCACAGGGTAATTGCTACTTTCTAATCACTGAGAAAAGACTTTGGACATTTGTCAAGACTTCAACTACTTTGAGAGTTGGGGGACGTTATGTGGTATTTATTCCAGTATAAGAGCAAATCTAATGAAGAAATACTTAAAGAAAGACAGAAAGAGAAAGAAAGAAAGAAAGAAAGAAAGTAAAAGAAAGAGAAAGAAAGATTCTCACTATCGTCATGTGAACACTTCTCATTACTGTAATACAATTATATAAATCATCCTGTCTGGACACAATCATCAATTAAAAATTAGATCAAAAATTAATATTAGTGCAATAAATGCCCCCTAGCGACTAAGCCTGGTTTCTCCCAAGGTTTTTTTTTCTCCATTTTAACACCTATTTGCCACTTGTTTGCCACCTGATGTCACCTGTTGGAGTTTGGGTTCCTTGCCGCTGTCGCCTTTGGCTTGCTTAGTTGGGGACACTTAACATTTGACTTGACATTTGATATTCAACAGTATTCTTGACATTTAATCAACAGTACTTCTGATCTGCCTGCATTGACACTATTCTTTAAGAGCTGCTGTGCAGCCAAAATTATGTACCAGTTATCAATGTAAAGCTGCTTTGACACAATCTGCATTGTAAAAAGCGCTATATAAATAAAGGTGTCTTGACTTGACTTTAAATTAAGCATTTATAGTATAAAAATATAATAATTTATAAAAATTATAAAAAAACATATATTTAATTAATTATTTAATCATTTAAATAATTAATTAAATATATGTTTTTTTATAATTTTTGGATTACTGTCAAGATAACGCTTATTCTGAACTGCAATAATGAGAATTTGCAGGGAAAATGTGCTTAATTACCATGAAAATAACGTCATAATGGAAATGTTCGTGTCTTAAAATTAGGCTTCATTTTCTTCATTTTGGTGTAAAATATGATTTGTACATTTCTTTCAGAACTGTAACTGAACGTCATGAAACATTGGTTCGTCATTGACATTGGTTCCAGTTTTTTGGTTGTTGTTTTTCTTAAATGACACAGTTTTGAAAATGAATTATTTTTCCATTCCCAACATCCGTGAAAACATAGGAAACGTCCCTTAGACCCACCCGCCATAAAGCTCAGTAATGACGAGTCAATTATTTCTGGTTTACAATAATGGGGTGGCCTTGTGATCCTCTTGAGCAGCTTGTATTTGCAAAGGCAAACCCTGTCTCTTCTCTCCGTGTTTTTTGAAATCTCATATCTTAGAGATCCCAGCTACCCTGTATAACATTATGAAGATGTTCAATCATATAGAAGCATCTGAGAGCAACAAACACTCAGGAATGTGTGATTTCAAAGGATGTTGAACACCTCGCTCCATAGAGAGAGACCGTAACAGTGAAAGAGCCAGTGGGGATGAAGGCTGCATATAAATGTGGCTTTCTAGAGCTGGGCCTCTCTGGGAATTTGCCACAGCTCTGTGTGAGGAAATATAGTGACCACAGTATCTGTGTGTGTTAGAGGGAGAAAGATTTTTTTAAAGGATGTGATTCTTCTAGAATGCTTGTGAAAAGCAAATGAAGAGCCACTTGTGCTCACAAAGACAGGACAGCATTGCCTCACAAACAGCCATCAGATGTCTGTATCACATCAGATGTCTCAAATTAGGCCCCTTTAAAGACCCCCAGGCCTGCATTTGGCTGACTGTGTTAAACAGGACATTGATTGGTTGAGGTTTCAGTCAGAGGTCATATCAGTGAAATTGCATGTCCAAACACTCCTCCCTGGATAAACTCCAGAATCACAGAGGGTGACTGCATTTATCTCTAAGGAATGTGGGATTACCCATAGCGTGTATCTACCTGTGCTAAGATCAAGAAACCTTTTTTAAAATCAGGTTGAAGGCATTGGGTTTTATTAATGGTTCTAGAATGTTTGCATTTGCCAATGCAGAACTGTACAACTAAACTGCTAAGACAGTGTTCACTTCATCACTAATCAGTAGTAATTCTAAAATAAGCGTTAAATAGTACAAACTTTGCTGAAGAGATTGTTTTGAACAATTATTGACTTAGATATTATGCATAACATATTACTTTAGCAAAAGTATTTGTATCAATACTGGGTTCCCTCAATACCTCATGCATTTTTGTTTCTGCAATCATACACTGTGGGAGTAGTGAAAAGAAAATTTTTCTTAAGGTGTTGCTTTAGCTTTGTTGTTCCCTATAAATTTACAGCACAGTCTGTGTAGTTCGATTCAGGAACTAATGACTCCAATGAATCAAAAAGACTCAATCAGTTCTTAAGCAAGAAAGTCTAAATAATATATAATAAAAACTACCTGTTAGCACATCAGTCTTAATGAGAGTTGCTTGGCTGGCCCATGCATCCGTGAAACTATGATTTGAAATCTGCCATCTTTGCTTTTGCATGCTCAATTCTGTATCCAGATTGTTTTGAGCCAATAACCTGAGCCACAAATGCAATGCAACTATGTCACACTTTACTAGACACTATCCTGAGCTGTGATGTCAAAGACAGCAGACAGGGAAAAGTCAATTTCATGCTTTTAAAAGCCCTTTAAAAATGAATTGTGCACTGGTAACTCATCTTATATATTGCTAATATGTCATTATATTTCCTGCTGAAAAATCCAGGATTGTTGGTCACCAGCATAAGGTATGTTTTGCAGGCTGGGACCAGCATGGGATGCTGGTTGCTGGTTTGCTGGTCCCCAGCATAGGAAGCGGGAGTGGTGGTGGAGCTACACAAGCTATTTTGCTTGAGGACAGCATGCCTATGCTGGTCCACCAGCTAGACCAATACTATGCAGAATTCATGCTGGTTTATGCTAGATTATTCAGCGGGGTTCTAAAATGCAAAAAAAAAAA
>RJVU01063416.1:3991781-4011175 GCA_003731715.1 Anabarilius grahami | reverse complement strand
GACGCTACGTCAATGACGTAATGGGAACCTTCTGCGTGATTGCGTCGTGAAGCACTTCTGTATCCAACCAATGAGGAGACGAGACGTCAGAGGCGGGTGACGTCACGGACCAGGAAACTATAAAGCACACCCAGAACAAAGAACGCTAGCTTCTGGAACATGTCTGAAGCAAGACGCTCACAGGTATGCAGGGGGTACGGCAATGTGACGTAGCGTCTCGTTCCCTTATTCAGGGAACAAGGGTTACATCAGTAACCCGAGACGTTCCCTTTCATAGGAACTATCGACGCTACGTCAATTACGTAATGGGAACGCTATCCCAACTACGCCGTATCTCCCAGTTCCTGTCTATTATCTTGTAGAACCACGGAACCCGGAGTAGAAGTTACATCTAGGTTATAGAACCTAATGAATGTGTGCTGGGATGACCACATATAACATTCAATGCCACACCTGACATAAATGCTTTAGAAGCGGCCATACCCCTAGTAGAATGAGCACGGACAGCTAAAGGACACGGCTGTCCAGAAGCTTCGTAAGCAAGAGAGATGGCCTCGACCACCCATTTGCTCATCCTCTGCTTAGATGCTGGGCCCCCCTTCCCAGGGAACCCATAGCATACAAACAACTGGTCTGTTTTACGCCACAGGGCAGCTCTGTGGACGTAAGCATCCAAAGCCCTAACCGGGCAAAGCAGATTACGTTTTTCCTGATCCGGATTTCTCCAAGCACGAAGGGGCAACCGATAGCGCTTGTAAATCTCCAATTCTTTTCAGAGATGATATTGCGAGCAGAAATATGGTCTTCAGAGTGAGAAACTTTTCTGACACTTCTTCTAGTGGTTCGAAGGGTGCCTCAGCTAACCCTCGTAACACTATAGCCAAGTCCCAGGCCAGAGTTCTTGTACGTACCGGAGGCCTCAGCCTCAGTGTACCACGAAGGAAGCGTATGACTAGGGGGTCTCGACCCACCGAGGAGCCCCCCACAGGGAGATGATAAGCCGATATGGCTGCTATATATACCTTCAATGTTGAAGGAGATAGGCCTTCTGAGAATTTTTCTTGAAGGAATTGAAGCACAAAGCTGATAGGAGACTGGACAGGGTCCATATTACGTTGACACCATGTAGAGAACAGTTTCCATTTATACATATACAACTTCCTCGTGGAGGGAGCTCTGGATTGAAGGATGGTCTCCACAACCTCGGTTGGGAGACCGGAGTCTATGAGCCTTGCCACCTCAGAGGCCAGGCCCACAGCCTCCATAGTTCTGGACGGGGATGAAGAATCATACCGCCCGCTTGTGACAGGAGATCCTGTCTGAGAGGAAGCTCCATAGGAGAGCCGTGTAGTAGGGATATTAGATCCGAAAACCATACCCTGGTTGGCCAGTACGGGGCCACCAGTATTAGGCTGACCCCTTCCTGGCGTACCTTTTCCAGAACTCCCGGGAGCAGTGAGATCGGGGGAAATGCATACAGACGCAGCCTCGGCCACGTCTGTAGCATGGCATCCAACCCTAGAGGTGCTGGATGCATCAGGGAATACCACAGAGGGCACTGGGCTGACTCCTGTGTAGCAAACAGGTCGACTTGAGCTCGGCCGAAATGTTTCCAAATAAGCTCCACCACCTCGGTGTGGAGTTTCCATTCCCCGGACCTCGGGCCCTGCCTCGACAGGGCGTCTGCCACATTTAGATGCCCTGGAATATAAGCTGCTCTTACTGAGAGGAGCTTTCCCTGGGCCCACAGGAGGATCCAACGGGCCAATTTGTAGAGTTGGCGAGACCGCAGACCCCCCTGATGGTTGATGTAAGAGACCACCGTCGTGTTGTCCGTCCGGACCAACACGTGATGGCCCCTCAGGTCTGGGAGGAAGTGTTTCAATGCAAGAAACACCGCCATCATCTCCAGATGATTTATGTGCCAAGAGAGATGATGGTTCTCCCACAGACCCTGAGCCGAGCGACCACTCATGATCGCCCCCAGCCCGTGAGGGAAGCATCTGTCGTAAGCATTACGCGACGACAAGAAGTTCCCAACACGGGTCCCTGGGACAGGAACCAAGGCTTTTTCCACATGACCAGAGCACGAAGGCATCGCCGCGTGACTTTGATCATGCGAAAAGGATTTCCCCTCGGAGAAAACCCCTTGGTCCTGAGCCACCACTGTAAGGGTCTCATGTACAGGAGGCCAATAGTAATAACGTTGGACGCAGCTGCCATCAGACCCAACAGTCTCTGAAACTGTTTTACAGTGAGTGACTGGCCTAACTTCACCCCTTTCACGGCCCCGAGAATGGAATTCACACGAGCAGGGGTCAATTGCGCCTGCATCGTGGTGGAATCCCAGATTACACCTAGGTAGTTTGCAACCTGACTCGGGACCAGCACACTCTTTTTGGCATTGAGCCTCAACCCAAGCCTTTTCATGTGCGACAGAACAACATCTCGATGTTGAACTGCCAGACGTTCCGTTTGAGCTAATATCAACCAATCGTCGATATAGTTCAGTACGCGGATGCCCTGGAGTCTCAGCGGAGCCAGAGCAGCATCCACGCACTTCGTGAACGTGCGGGGTGATAGAGATAGGCCGAAAGGAAGAACCCTGTATTGGTAAGCTTCGCCCCCGAAAGCAAACCTGAGGAACTTCCTGTGAGAAGGATGGATGGATATATGAAAGTATGCGTCTTTCAGGTCTATCGCCACAAACCAGTCCTCGGACCTGATCTGAGGTATAATCTGTTTGAGTGTAAGCATTTTGAACTTCAACTTTTTTACTGATCGATTTAACACACATAAATCTATGATCGGACGCAACCCTCCATCCTTCTTCGGAACAATGAGGTAGCGGCTGTAAAAGCCCGACATTTTGCTGGGAGGAGGAACCCTTTCTATAGCTCCTTTTTGCAAAAGCGTCGTAACCTCTTGTTCCATCACCAGAGACTGCTCTGGGGTCACCACTGTGGGAAGGACCCCGCTGAACCTGGGCGGTCGAGAACCGAACTGTATTCTGTAACCCTGTTCTATCATGAGCAGCACCCAATTTGAAATGTTTGGAAGACGTTTCCATTCCTCCAAAAATTCTACTAAGAGAACCAGTCCCGAGGTTTTTTGAGCACTTGGCTCGTCTGTCTGACGCGGCGCACCGGTAGACAGACGAATCAAGCGCAAGCCGACCCTCCTCGGAGGATCGGTGGAGACCGCTGCGCCCTGACGCACACTGGGTGGCAGGGTTGGCAGAACGGCCCCCTGAGGGCACCGAAGGGGACCGGATATCAAATATTTTAACACCCGAACCCCTCCGGAGGGGCCTGCCCTCATGAGTCCTGGACGACTGGCGTCAGGACTTTTTCTTTGAAGCCTTCCGAGAGACAATGACGGTCCTCAGATCCGCCCTACCCCCGGAAGACTTCGTCTGCGTTGACCGCCCCGGTCCCCAAGCTTTCCGCGGGGGAACACGAGCGGCCACGCTGACCTTTTGTTGCGCTCTGTGCGCCGAGGAGCTGGCTGTCGGCCGAGGCTGCTCCCGCTCAGCAGCCTCGGGAGGATGGATGCGGCGGGGAAGGAATCTCTGGAAGGCCGCCGACTGTTTACATGTCTCCTGGAACCTGTCGACGACAGATGAAACTGCGTCGCCGAACAGGCCCACAGGAGACAGCGGCACATCCATAAGGACGTTTTTATCCCTCTCCTTTATATCGGAGAGGTTTAGCCACAGATGCCTCTCCGTGGCCACCAAGGCTGCCATAGACCGGCCGATTGACTTGGCCGTCTCCTTGGTGGCCCGGAGAGCTAGATCTGTCGCCTTCCTGAGCTCTTGTACCGTTTCAAACGTCGCTTCCCCGCTATCATCTATCTCCCCCAGCAGGTCAGCCTGGTATGCTTGCAGTATTGACATTGTGTGCAAGCATGCTGCAGCCTGACCTGCTGCCGAATAAGCCTTGCCCACCAAGCTCGATGTTGTCTTTAGAGGCTTGGTGGGCAGTGTCGGGGTCTTGAGGGATGATGCAGACTCAGGCGAGAGATAGCTTGCAAGCGTCTCTTCGACCTGAGGCATCGTCCCATAGCCGTGGTGTTTCAGCCCCATAATATTACTATATGTTGATGTTTGGGGGCTGTAAACACGGTATTGGACTGGTCTATTCCACGACCTCGACACCTCAGTGTGGAGGTCGGGAAAGAACGGCAGACCCCGACGCTGTGGTAGTGACCGTGCGGGGAGAAAGCACTCATCAAGTTTGCTTTTCGGTCTATTGTCGCTTCTCTCCGCGGGCCAGTCTATTTTTAGTTTGTCGACTGCCCTAGTCACTACCTCCAGCAGCTCCTCACCGGCTTGAGACGAGGATGGCGGTCCTCATCTCCAGCCTCGACACTCACCACATCAACCTCCTCGGAGGAAGATATGTTGAGCGTCGGTGTCTCCCTCCGGGGGGAAGAAACCGCAGCGCGTGCTTCCGCCACCAAAGGAGAGACACTGGGTCTGACAGGTAAGGGAAGAGATAAGGCTGGGCCCGTCTCTTCCCCCTCTGTCAGATCCATTTGTGATCCCCACGAATGCAGCTTCCGCTGTGCCTCGGCAACAGCGGGACCCGATCCGCGGGGAACACTCGCCGCGGCGCCCTCCTCGAAGAGCGCCCGGCGTGATCGCAGCACTCTGAGAGTGAGCCGTTCACAATGTACACAGACAGCTCCCTCGAGAGCTGCCTGTGCATGCTCAACTCCCATACACATTACACACATCTCGTGTGTGTCCCCACCCGAGATAAATCGAGTGCAAGGATGCACACACCGTGTAAACTGCCGCACAGATTTTTCCGCCATATATATTGTCTTTTTTTCTTTTTGTGCTTTGAAACTCTTGTCCTCAGACGAAGAGATCACTGTGTGATATAACTGACAGACAACACCAAATAAGACATACAAGATACAGAGAGCGCTTGCTGAAGACAACAGAAGCTAGCGTTCTTTGTTCTGGGTGTGCTTTATAGTTTCCTGGTCCGTGACGTCACCCGCCTCTGACGTCTCGTCTCCTCATTGGTTGGATACAGAAGTGCTTCACGACGCAATCACGCAGAAGGTTCCCATTACGTCATTGACGTAGCGTCGATAGTTCCTATGAAAGGGAACTCCTGTTTTCTCAGAAAATCTCAGATCTCTGTTTTTCATCATCTAGGACTGATGACGCTCAGCAAGCAAGCTGATTCAGCGATCTCCCTTGCGGCCATCCGCCGATATCTAAAGGAGCAAATTTAAGAGCAAATTTCACTGCGACATTGTTGCAAATGTCACACTGTGAAAGCGGCTTGTGCAGGGCATCCCTGCACTCACCAGTGGGTTCGTCTCCTGCATGGCCGCGCCCACGCTGAGGCTGCACTAACTGTGACTAGCTTCTCACACTGTGAGAATGAGAATTGTGCTGACAGCTCTGCGGCTGAGAACAGCACTGACAACTCGGCAACCCGGCAGCCGATGTTCAGTCTCTGCTAGAAAGGTGCCATGGAGAGAGTTCCCATGGAATACAGCAAGTCAGGCTTTTCCACCCGCTACTTCCTCGTTCCCAAGAAAGACAGTAGCCTCAGGCCCATTCTCGATCTGAGACATCTGAAAGGCGTCCTCATAGGACGAACGTTCAGAATGTTAACTATGAAACAAATCCTCACACAGATTCGCCCCGGGGATTGGCTTATATCAGTGGATCTGAAATACGCTTACCTTCATATCCAGGAAGCCACCCACCACAGACTGTTCTTGAGATTCACGATCGAGGGGGTGTCATACCAATATACAGTCCTTCCATTCGGACTCTCTCTAGTTCCGCAAGTGTGTAGACGCGGCTCTCTCCCCTCTGAGGCAGATGGGAATCTGCATACTCAACTACCTCGACGATTGGCTGCTTTTAGCCCAGTAAAGACAGGTGCTATGCACTCACAGATCCCTGCTCCTCGGGCATCTGGGCGACTTAGGATTCAGAGTCAACTTAGACAAGAGCTTGCTGCTCCCCAGCCAATGGATTTTGTTCTTGGGGGTGGTATTCTATTCAGCTCAAATGCAGGCTTGGCTTTCTCAAGACGGCACGCTAAAAATTTGGAGCATGGTAGCCTCGTTCGACTTGAGGTCTCTTATCCCACTCAAGAGGTTTCAAAAGCTGCTGGGCCTGATGGCGGCAGCTTCCTCAGTATTTCTGCTAAGCCTGCTCCACATGCGACCACTTCAGCTGAAAGGCCATGTTCCACCCCACACATGGCACATGGGCCAGCACCTCCTCAGAGTGACCCACGGCTGTCTCAAGGCCTCGGTCCCCCGGAAATTGCCCCGTTTCTATCAGAACGGGACAATGCTGGGCTCTGTTTACAGAAAGGAAGTGGTCATGACAGATGCCTCCAAGACAGGTTGGGGCGCCCTGTGCGATGGCAAAATAGCCTTCGGCTCATGGGCAACTCCCTTAATGAATTGGCACATCATTCATCTAGAAATTATAGTAGTAATCTTGGCCTTCAAGGAGTTCTAGACAGAACTCAGAGGTCGTCATGTCCTGGTCCACTCAGACAACAGGAGGACGGTGGTTGCCTTCATAAACCACCAAGGAGGTGTCAGGTCTCGCCCTCTTCACAAACTGGTGAGCAGCCTTCTCCTATTGGCACAGAAGAACCTCCGCTCACTGAGGGCAGTTCACATGCCAGGCTCCTTGAATAAAGGAGCAGACATGCTGTCCCGAGGTGGCCACTGATGGGGGAATGGAGACTCCACCCCCAGATGCAATATGGCATGATGATGTGGATCTCTTCACAACGGAAGAGAACTCCTACTGCCAGACATATTTCTTTAAGGAAATGGATGCACTGGCCCAGAAATGGCCTTGCCTACGCCTTTTTTGCCTTCCCTCCTGTAAGCTTGCTCCCGCAGCTCCTCTGGCAGATCAGGGAAGAGAAACGTTCCTTCTGGTGGCACCACACTGGCAAAGCTAGCCTTGGTTCCCAGAACTGATGCAGCTGCTGTCAGCACCTCCATGGCCCATAACGCTGAAGAGAGATCTTCTCTCCCAAGCGGGTGGAGCAATTTGGCACCCACTTCTGGAGTTGTGGGACTTACATGTATGGCCCCTCGACAGATACCGTCAGGCTTCAAGGGGTCATGAGAATGATCTCAGAGGCGAGTGCCTCCTCCATAAAGCGCCTTTATGTCCAAAAATGGTCTAATTTCTCTAACTGGTGTTCAGCTTGGAATTTAGGCCCAATCAATTGCGAGATTGTGTCAATTCTCATATTCCTGCAGGAACTGCTGGATGATGGGCGAGCCCCCTCCAAAGTCAAAGTGTATGTGGCAGCTATCGTGGCGAATCATGCTGTGATGGCTGGCCA
The DNA here is from genome assembly GCA_003731715.1 of Anabarilius grahami. Classification (NCBI taxonomy): domain Eukaryota; kingdom Metazoa; phylum Chordata; class Actinopteri; order Cypriniformes; family Xenocyprididae; genus Anabarilius; species Anabarilius grahami. The sequence goes on along the minus strand of RJVU01063416.1, from coordinate 4,003,817 downwards.
ATCAATTGGGAAACACGACCTGGTCATTAAGTTTCTCAGAGGGGCTAGAAGGTTGAATCCTCCCCACCCTTGCTCAGTTCCATCATGGGAACTCTCCACCATCCTCAGGGCTCTTCAAGGCCTTCCCTTTGGGCCACTCGAGTCATCTGACCTTCGGTCCCTCTCGCTCAACTCTGCTCTTCTCCTCGCTTTAGCATCAGTCAAGCGAGTTGGAGGTCTGCAGGCACTATCTGTGCAATCTTCCTGCCTGGAATTCAGACCTAATGACAGTAAAGTGATCCTTAGACAGAGGTTACGTGCCAAAAGTGCTTTCTACCCCATTTAGAATAAACTCCTAACTGCGTGACGTAAATTAGGTTAATGGCACAAAATTCACATGCTTTATTAATTTTTTTGCATTATTTTCAGTAAATTATTTTAACGTGTTAAGGATTTTGAATTAACCACATGCATTAACGTGTTAACGTTGACAGCCCTAAAAAAGAAAAGAAATGCATACAGGTTTGGAATAAAATGATGGAAGTTTTCATTTTTGGTTTAAAAATCCCTTTAACATCCTCTAGTCATTCAGATTAGTAAGTATTGAAAATATATACACTACCATTGGGGTCGGTAAGATTTTTGTAATGTTTTATTTATTTCATTTATTTGATCAAAAATACAGTAAAACAGTAATATTGTAAAATATTATTACAATTTTTAAAATAAATGTTTTCTATTTTAATATATTTTAAAATGTAATTTATTCCTGTGGAGGCAAAGCTGAATTTTCAGCAGTCATTACTCCAGTGTCACATGATCCTTCAGAACTCGTTCTAATATGCTGATTTAATGCTCAAGAAACATTTCTTATTATCAATGTTCAAAATAGTATTGCACATCACTGCTGTGCAGTGAGTTTTTTTTTTTTCATTATTATTTTTTAATTATCTAAACACTATGCAAATCATGTAGTAGACAAGGGAACTTCACAGACTTTCCACTTTAAGAACTTCTTAACCATAACTAGACTCATTCGGTGGTAAATTCTTGAATATACCAGTCCAGACATGTCTGACCTACACATTAAAAACATTGGCCAGTTCTGAAATTCTAGTGAAGTCTCTCATACGTTCTTGGATACCTGATGCTATCAGTGTGTGTGTGTGTGTCAGCAAATGTGTATGTGGCTGTACTCTGAGCCAGTGGAGCAGATGTTGGGTGCTCAGCTTACAAATGACTTTGGAGGATTTCCCAACGAGATGTGGAATGGCTTATTCTCCACCGAGATTTCAAAACAAGGGCCTAAAAATAAAGTCTGTGCTAAGTCTCTCATCAGTAAAGACGATAAAAACATCAGTCGTGCAGCTCTGAATTTCAGCCTACAGGTTCAGCATGCAGAGGGACTGTCAGAATGTGTTGGGTTTCAGTGATCCTTTACAAAATTTTTGCTTTTCATAAAATTTGAATTCAAACTTACTTCAAGTTTAAAGGAAGACTTCACCCACCTTTTTCATTTACTCACCCTGAGTGGAGTCACACCAGGTTTGACATCATGGATGGCAAATCCCATGATTCTCAGGTGTCTCGTGCAGATTATATTTTCATCTATTTTACAAGTATGTGTTGCAGAGGTATCATTCTTTATTACCAAGTGATAGAAAGAAAACATTTTCTGTGCAGTAATATTTTATTTCAACTATACATGCCGTGTTAAAAAAAGTCAACAAAAATATTCTTAAACAATGACTGTAATTATTTACACTTTCTCAGTACAGCTTTACAATATCTACACATTAAAATATTTCAGAAAAGAAAAACTGCCAATGTTTGCACAGTATTAAAAATAAAAGGTAGACCAGTCTGGTTTCTTTGCACATATATTGACTGAACAGTAAAGGCTTGAAGTCAGATTGCAGATTTATATTGCAATATACAAGGCAGCTCAACACAGGACAATTTGAACCAGAGCACAGGATCAACTCTCTCTCCTTTAAAAAAAAACTGATCTTTAGCAGATGATGATGCATCAGCATCCGCTTAGTTGCTCAAATACAATCAGAATATGTAAACAAACATTGAGCTTTGGGCTTTGGGCTTTAAGAGGCAAGTTTTACCGTAATACTCTTAAATTCCCAAGTAATTTCAAGCAAACTGTGATTCTCTAATCAAAGATGTTCCTCTCTAAAAACACATCTTTTTTGCCTCCCCATTAAATGTTGTGAAATATTGTGAGCTGAGAGTTGCGTGATAAACATATTAGATTCATAATACATTCATTACATGGCATCTTATCATCGCAAATTAGCACCTTCCAGAAATGCATAAGAGCAAAATAGCAATAAGAAAATGGCTAAGTAATTATTGTTATCTTTGTTTGCATTAATTTTCATTCTAAACTTTCTTCTATAAAAAGAACCATTTTGAGGGACCGGCCATATCATAGCATCCCCCATCCAGGACTGGAACCACTACAAACATTGAAGGGGCACACTTGCCCCCACTCCAAATATTCAGATTATTGGTAATTTCCAAAAAGTTTACCTTCTCTGCTCATATTAAGCCAAAAATATATTTGTTTGATGATTGTGAAATGTCCAAAACCAAACCAAGCTCTCATGTCTTTAATAAGGCACACAAATACACAAATCCAGGTCAACTTGCCTTGAAAATGTCCATACTTAAATAGTTGTATATTTACAATAACAATATCACTGGCACGACTCTGCAAGACACACCGGTAAGGTATTGCAGTGATTGTACACTTATAGTGAGTATGCAATTGAGGCCTCTATTCTTTAAAACAAGCAGAGTGAAGCTTATCTCTTGGATAAGGTCTAGTATAGAGCTGAGGAGTGGTATAAAGTAAGGAATGCACTGTTTTCAGTTTTATGTAATACTTTGCCCAGGAACCAAGAAGCACGCTCTCTAAAATGGTGTAAACTGGAAGAAATATGTAAGATTTCAGAGGGAAACAAAAATTATTTGAGAAAGAACTTCATAGACCCAACAGCAGTATTTGGCATGTAGGAAAGGAGAGAGGTTGATCAATGATCTGCCTTATGTCAGAGTTGAAAGTTGACTTTATGGGATTACAGGATTCCCATTGATTTTCTGGAAATAAAAACAGAACATAGTACATTTGACCAGCGTGATCCTGTGCTGAGTCTGTGGGTTTAAAATCTTGCAGCAGCTTGACACGCACAACCGCTGCATGGAACGTCACACTGGAGTTAAACACTGTCATCATCTACACTTAGCAGCACAAATGTTGAGGGCAATTTTACCCTGTGAGTTTTAAAATCAGTAGTCCAAGTAGGAGCCCTGGACATTTCTTTTGCACGCAGAAATGATTAATTAATGTCTGGACTTCTGTGTCCAAACACATCTGATGTTAATGCACCTTAAATGGGATTTAGTTTTATGACAGCGCTGACTCAAGCTTGTTCTCAGTTTACTGAAAAAACATGGACAATGAATGCACACTGGTTAGCCCCAGAGACTAATCAAACACAGACCACAACATGTCCATTTGACTCTGTCTGTCTTCTTGAGAGATATCCAAGCAAGAACACCAAATTTTCCAAACAGTCTTACAAATACAGTTCACATTAATGGGGAGAACAGTGCAGGGGGGAGCATTCACTGCCCAATCGCCACAGCAACTACGCAGCTGCTTTACGTTGCACGCCAGCTGTGACCTATGACCTCAGGCGTCCCTGCCGCCTTAAAGATCAGAATCCATCACCTGTCACTCAAGCGTGATGGGACATGGTCATTGAGAACTAGCACAACTACCCGAAACAGAAGCTCTGGCATCCGTTTCATTTCCTTTCAAAGGAAATGGAGACTGGCATGCCATATTTCTGCGGGCCAAGCACTTTTACTCTCACTGTTCATTCAAAGAGTAAGATCTTGCTAAGCATTTCAGTAGCTATACTTGTTCACTGCCCTCATTTGTGCAGTCTGTGGTGCAAAACCGTTGGGTTTGGGTGGCACATCGGGCTTTAACGATGCTGTCCGTTTGATGGATGTTCGTGGTAAAGATCCGTGACCACTGTAGCTGCTCTGTCGGGATACAGAAGGTGTCATAGCCATTGGTACCCCGTGAGAGTCTAGTCTAGTGGGTGGGGTAGGAGTTGGGGGCATGTACCCACCTCTGTTCATACTAGGTTGCCGGGACACTATGGCCCCACTAGGTGAGTGCAGCCCTTTGGGCGGCGAGGATATGGAGTGCCGCTGGGAAGAGCTGCGGTGATATCGCTGTCTCTCGAGAGTTCCCATCTGCCCTGTGGGTGATGTTGGTGTAGTCGGCACATCCAGTCTTTTAGTCGGGCTATTCCTGGGTAAAGATGAAGAGGGAGAGTACAAGGAGGCCTCTCGGCTTGGGACTTTAGGTGGAATCTCCGTTGGGCTTACAATGGGTTCCAGCATTAGGTGCTGTCGGGATTTCGGCATCTCCACCATAATGGCCTTTGGGTTGCTCTCATTCAGGTGCTTCAAGAGGTCGTTCAGCGTGTTCCTGGCATCCACAGTGCGCCGCTGGTCTTTACGGCCAGATTTGGAACCATGTTGATCACTATTCTGGATCTTCTTTTCTGCTTGAGGCCCTTCAGGAGTGCCGAAGGATGCCCTGTTATCATGTGTAGCATTGGGCAGTACCACAGCACTAGGGATAAGGGGGTTGCTAATGGCAGAATGGGGAGGTGGACTGGAGGGAAGGAATTGCGGGCTTTTGGGTGGTCCATCTTTGCGGGAGCTACTTATCTTTCCATGAGCTCTCTCCCACTGGTTCTTGATTGGCTGAAGGCTCTTCTGTTGCAGCACAGGTGTGGACTCGGGCGTAGGCAGTGCTGCTATTTCCGGTGGCTGCCCGCTCAGGAGCATCGTCTTAGTGTCTCCGGTGGTTGGCACCTCCCTCCCATTGCTCAACAGGTTGGTGTAGAGTTTGGGAGAATCCATATTGGGTTGGTACTCTTTGACAGGACTGTCGAACAGACCGTTGAGCTTGGCAAAGCTGCCAGTAGAGTCAGTGCAGGACTGTGCTGACTCTGCGTCTTTTTGGATCTTGCGTGGAGTGCGAAGGAAAGCGTCTCTATAGCAGTAAACGACCATGCCGGCGATGAATGCACCAAGCAGGAATGCAGCTAACACACAGGAGATAAGGATGTTCATGTGCACCATCTGGTTAGATTCACCTGCTTGTATTTCCCACACACCTGCAACACAGATAGCCAAACTGCATGTTAGCACACTCACAGTTGATCACTGAACAACTCTCTCTTAAAGCAAAAGGTCCTTTCCCCCCAAACATGCTCAACCATTTGGTGTGAATCAAAAGTGTACTACTCTTATTTTCAACATTTTAGAAACTATTTAAACAAATCTACCTAGCAAGAAATTCAGAAAATACAATAAGGGACCCTGTGATTATATTAGTGAAGGAGGCAAATTAGTAAAGAGACGTGGTGGAACATTTTATTGCACAAGGGTTGCAGTATCAGGTGAGTTAGTATGTTCTGGTTTTACATGAGAGTTTTCCCAAAAAGAATTAAGCCCACTGTCTTTGTCTAGTACCCGAGGGTGAGTTGTGTTAGCGTCCGCAGATATTCGAAAGAGTTAGTCAGTGAATAATGTTTCTTGAGAGGTGCTTAAAAGTGTTGCTTAGTGGCAAGGCCTTTGGAAGATTTCCTAAAACCCAAAACAATGGGCAGAGAAAGAAATAGATGAAAGAAGATAAAGATGTAGCCATTTAGGACAGACCGAAAAAAAAAATCCCATAGAAAATGCATGAAACTAAAATATATATAAAATAAAGATAAAAGTGGAGAACAAAACATTGGAACATAAAAGTAGGAAAAATAATAATAAAAAGCTTTATATGCTGATGGAATCTGAGTATAGCTGCTTTTACCATCTCAATACACTTCAAGACAAAAAGGCATTGTGCTGATCTGAAAGTTTTCAAGAGCACATGCATTATCTCTACTTTGCTAATGTAGTGTGACTAACTCCAGAATTGCTTATCATGCCATTCTGGTAAGGAATGGGCTGCTATCAGAGATGTATGGACTTTCTCATATGACTAGCAGCCCTAATAGCAGCTATTACCCAGAATTCCATGCAGCAGCGCAGAGCGCTCTGGTCAAGGCCTTACCCTCCAGCACACCTGGTATATGCTCAACAGAATGTGAAGTGGCTGGGTCATCGTGGAGCACAAATTTCCGTGAGCCAAAGAGTTGGGGAATCTGAGTGGGGATGGTTTGGGGTGATTGTATGGGTTCAGAGGTCGCGGGCACTGTGACTGACGAAGATGGCAACTCCATGTCTGTAGCGACAAACAAACTGTTAAGAATCGGAGCCCATGATAGGCGCAACGTAACGATCGGGGTTAGTGCATACTGACAGGACTGACATATGTCAGTTTATATGATTCATTGAGGTTATTTTTTAGAGATTGACTCTGATGTTGGACCATTACAGGTAAGTAATGGCTGTGCAGAGTCAAAGGTAAGGAAAACTGCAGCCTGAGAGGAGGGAAAGGATGAAGACTATCTCTAATAGAATGAGACAACGACAGGGAGATGATAAGATGGAGGCAGCACATATCCATGCAAGAACAAAAGCATGAATGAATGAAATGATGGAAAAGCTGCTGATGAGAGATCAGGTGCCCTCTTGATGATAGTGATGATGGTGTGATGAAGAGGTAGGTGGCAGCAGTAGAGGAAAAAAGAAAGGGAGATTTGGAGAATGATGAACTCAAGGAAGAAAATCAGTGCAGTACAGGAAACTAACCAGAGGTTGGGTCGCCATATGATTTGAAATCTGGCGCTGATGTAGTGGCCAAAAATTCTAAAAGAATTAAAGGAACAGGAAATCAGCATAAAATAACAAAATAAAAGTTTGAAATTATAAAAACGCTAAAACTGTTTTTATCAAATTATCAAAAAAGTGTTTGTTTTCCTCTGGTTTACGCTGTATCGCTCTTTCACTTGCATGTGTATGTTTCTGTAATGTTCAGGCCTACATAATGTATGTGCATACATATGTGTTTAATTGTCAGAGGAATTAGTATGATGTTTCTGTGATGTGTGTTAATTTCCTTCAGCTGAGAGTGTGAGGGGGTTATCGAGGTGAAAACTACTATCTAATGTTTCTAAAAAGGGGCACGTGTTGATTAGCTCACCATGACAATCGCCGAGATGAACTGTGTTGCCGTATTCAACATCTTGCTCATAATCAGTTCTGCAAAACAGGAAAAGACAGAGGGATAAGAAATTTGGACTAATGGGTGAATCTCTAGTTTAGCTTTGCATAAAATAGGTCAGTTATTCTGTTTAGCATACCAAGTTTTTCCCTTTTGCATTTTCTAGGTAAATCTGAGTATTTTTAATGATTGTAAGACTTACTGCATAGCAGCAGGAATACGCTCACAAGCTCCATGTGACATCCACCCGCAGTACGGGTCTCTAGAAGCAATACAAGACCTGCAACACAAAAATGAACGTTTATACACACACAATATGGAAAATTAACACATCTCACAATGGTTGAGGAGGTTTTGTGCTGTTCAGACTTATAAAATGAAATGTGAATTAGATAAGGCAAAAAATGATTTTGCTGCCTGCATAAACAAAGCCTAAATAGAGCTGCATTCAGCACTCACTTTTGACAGGAACTGTGTCGTTCGCAGCGGCTGAGTGGTATTCTGACCACACAGCTGGAAAAGGCCACATATAGCGTGTGGGTGTCTTTATCTAGGTGGAAAGACAGAATTCGCCGATCATCCTCATTGCTGGATAAACACCTGGGAAAAACAGAACAGAGGGAGGGAGACGGTGAAGAACAGTTAAATCACATGTTATCTGATCTATCTGTCAGTCACTACTTTCTTTAGCCACACAGTTTAGAAGAAAAAAAACACACACACTGCAGAGAGAAAGTGAAAACCTTTTACTTTCACATCAAACATATCTAATCTCATCTCAAACGATCCAAAACTCTCATTCAGGTCAAAAAAAGACCATTTCATTTCTGGGTAAATAGCCAGTTTCATAAAATAACACTTTGTTCTACAAATAAGTTTCTTACAATTTAAAGACAAAGAGAATGCGTCTAAAGACTGATCATGAGATAATTATAGGATGAGAACATACTTGGCTTGGTTGAAAACATCAATCTCCTCCAGTAGGACGCTGTCATTTAAAGACAGCGGGGATGTCTTGGCCAGAACTTTTAGCACGATGCCTGCCTCAGAGCCAATGAAAACCACTGTGTAATTCTTATGGGGTCCTGCAGTGTTATCAACGGCTAGTGTCGTTAGCCTATACCTACAAAGAAGAAGGAAAAACACTTGAGCCCAGGGCTGCTTTTCAGTTACAAGGAGACGCCTGAATTACAAAAGCTGAACTTGATCAGGCACAGGACAAAAACATGTTGAAACGCGACACAACTATCAAGACCTGGACTAGTTAATTTAGGTGTGCCAGTTGTTTAGAACGTGAAACCAACACTCTTTGCTGGGAGGGTTATAAAACGTTTACCTGATGGTTATTTAACAGCTGACACTGGGTCTAGATGTTCTTATGTAATTATATTTAAAATCTGTGCCAGTATTTGATTTCAAATGGGTATCAACTATTTTTTTCTGATTATGAAATTTAACTATTTCAGATAAATCTGCTTTTAAAAAAGTAAAATAAAAAGGAGCTGGGTTTAAATGTTGATCAGATGGTCTCTTCCTGTCAAACTGGGCGCAGTACTTAGACTTTACTGTTAGTCAAAAGTCTTGGTTGCAGCAAATCTTGCTATAGTGTCAGAACAAGGTTTTGAGACTAGGCTGAATGGTGGCACTTTGCCCGTACCTGACTCTTGTTTTGGTGAACCACGGTTCGTCTCCAATGGAGGGGACTGATGTGTCCATGAGTGGGTGTGACTTGATGAACTGAAGGGTCTCGTCTGGAAACTCGATGGAGGTTTTGTAGGACTCCGCTGAACCGTGTCCCGCACAGCAGCCGGGTCTGAAAAGACAAAACACCCACACATACAGTTCTGGTTGAGAGAAAGAGGGCAAAGAGCCATGTGCCACATGCCTGTAAATCTATACCCGCCTCCATATGGCCACTGCTTACACAGGTTAAATATGCAGCATGTCCAATTATCGCATGTTAATTATTAATCTCGCAATGATTAGCCCGTCACGCACTAGTGCCGTGAACCAACCTGGGCTTGGGCAGCTTTTCCTCTGGAAACGGTGTCCACACTGAATCTGCCGTCTTCTGCTCTTTGAAACGGCCACGGAACGCTTTCTCAATGTCCGCCATGGAGAACGCACACACCGCAGATCCAGGGATACTGAATAAATCGGAAACAGTGTTGTTAGCGCTATTCAGCCTGTTTTCATTTGGAGATTTTGTGGAAAGGATTGCGACAAGCTTTACCTGTTCAACTGGGTGGTGAAAACTCCAACCACAGAAGGCACCCCATTAATGTCGATGATGTCCGTAATGGCCTGAAGGACGTCAAAGTAGAAAAACGATTCTCCAGGAACGGAACAGTTCAGGCGAGCCTTCACAAAAGATGTCCAGTGTTTCTCCAGCACCCGTTGAGACCCTCCCATGTCATTTTTACAGATCCTAGCCACTCTGGAGTAAACCGCCTGTGGTGAGAGAAAAATAGTGAGAGAAACTCAGCATCGCTCTCTAAATAATAGATCTATCTCCCAGGCGGCTCAGTTGAATCTAAATATACGCAAGAAACATTTTTTCTCTTATAAAACAAAACTGCAGTGTGCTAGAGGGCTTGAATTAGCACCATGTAACCATCTTAATAATTCACTACTGTAAAACCTGCTCTCGATGCAGGTGTTGACTGCAAAATTAACTAAACTTAAATATTCATTAGTCTGTGGTACAAAGAAGTCGTTATATGGGCCAATTTCAAGCAAATCCTGAGGCAACGGATGATATATTGACCCTCAGGGACAAATGCTCATCTCTAAATAAAAGCCTATGAATACTACAGTAACATACAAATCAGAACTGTATTATCACAGTTTAGATACCACAGTATTACCATCACTGTACCATGGTACCAACACATCACTTTTTGCGCATGTTTTGTGAACTTTAGCATCTGTAGCAACATTAGCATTGCACATTAAGTTGCAAGTCATACCTTTCCCAAGTTGTTGTGCTCGGCTGCGATTTCTCTGAAAAAGAAGTAGACGAAATCCCCATAATCCACGGCATGGAGGAAATGTGGTTCTGGGAACAAATGAGAGAAAAGCATTAGCATCTCCATCGCTGACCCCAAGTTAAATTTTCATGCGTTTTTGTTGGCTGAGTGCAATGCCTGAGTGTTGACCTAGATTGTGCCACAGAAAGCTGGATTTTATATTAACGCCCGCCATTTTCTGTTTTTATTGACCCACTTCTTTAAGGTACGGTTAGAGGTTATAGGTCAGATGTGTACTGTGTTGAACAATTTAGCAATGTTAGCATAAAAATACAGACTAGCAGACAAGCAAGAGTTTCTGTACCTTTTAACCACTTGGAGTCATACTTGATGGTGCGAAGGGCAGAACCGTCTCCCATGCTGCGATAAATCACAGCATCGCTGGCCAGGAAGTCCGCCACCGTAGCCGAGTACAGCTTACCGTCTATGACACAAAAATACATGTGTTTAAAATACACTTCAGCTTCATTCTACAATTTGCATACAACTCACGCAATGTACTTGGAATTCAGCACACATTCATCGAACACTAAAGGCCTATTTACACCGTGAACGAAACAGAAGAGCAAAACGAATCGCAAAGGAAAGGTCTATTTTAACCAAACGAAAAAAAAATAAACTCAAAAGCACTCTGATAATTTATATTCTTAAATGCAAGACACATTGTACAAGGTATTTCATAGCATTTTTTGCCTTTTACCTAATTGTTTCTGCTATTTTATGTTACAGGAACTACAAAAATAAATAATCTTCCTTTCTAAACAATCTTTCTAAATAATACCAATAATAGTAATAATAATAATGAATACAAATTCTGGTTTAATATAAATCTAGTTACATTTAGTGAGTTTAGTGCTTAAAACAAGAAAAATATTTAGATATTTTAACTGGAAAACAAGCCAAAAATGCTGATTGAGAGGTTTTTGCAGTGTGGCCTGTACAGACTCATTCAGATACACATGTGACATCACACTGTACTAATTTTTGCCAGGTTGTGCCGTTCCTGTCTGTATACTAACAGAGGTGGCGCGAAGACAGGACGCTCTCGCGCCATCTGATTTATGCGTAACATCAGTCTCTGCTCTCATTGGAGCGTTAATTTTATCCAAAACCTTTAAAATTCATGGCAAAGTTATTCATCATCCTCCTCATTATCCTGACAGCTCTCATACCAGCAAACAGGGCAACGTTTGTCTGCTTGGCGTCAAATGGGCATCGGGCCAAACCGCTGATCTCTTCCCCATCAAACTCCAGGTTATCCAACTAAACAAGAGACGGAAATAGATAGAAAAATATAGAGATGCTGAGTTCTTATCTTCATTGTACTGTAAAACTGCTCCCATTCACATTAACCAGTCACTTATTAAGGGCAAAACAACAGCCAGACAGTCACGTAGACCTTATAAACAGCATGACCTACCCTGTAGTAACGGCACATGGGGTTGAAACCATTTGTTCCGCAGATGAACACAAGATCATCATTTCTCGGAACCAGGACTTTAATGAAATTATGGCACTCGTCCTGAGAGGAAGACAAGACAGTGAGATTTATGGTTGCTTCAGTGCTGTAAATACTACAAGACCAATGATAGCTGATTTATGCTGAAGAGGTGGAGGACTCACTCTGTGCTTTCCCTTCATGGCACATGTCTCCCTGTCCGCCTGCCCCGACCGCCACGTCAGCTTCTGTGACATCAAGCACCAGCACCATTAGACACAGTTTCCCACCCGCACAATCGTAAACATTAACACTGTACTACACTGCTTTCTATTCAGGCATGATGCAAAAAGTTTCCAGCAGCCATTAATGAGTAACCT
>RJVU01063416.1:3974146-3991704 GCA_003731715.1 Anabarilius grahami | reverse complement strand
TCCCATTTCGGACCAATACCATTTCACTGTGGGCAGGGACAGAAATACAGAAACAGAAACCTAACGATTTACAAAATGTGGTGCCATTACTGGAACGTGCTGCTTTATTGTGTCACAAGAGCATTTGGTCATAAAGTGATTTACTGGGAACCCACCCTGTATGGAATGATCTCATTCCTGTAGGACTCTCTTAGACTCACTAAATACACCTGGTCCCTGCAAGAGAGATAGAAACAGTTTACATTACACATGCATTACTACTCACAGTTCTACTGTTCACCAACCAGCTCGTCTGAGCTGTCTGAACAGGTCAAACAGTCAAAGATCATGGTTCCATATCCTTTTTAAGTGCTGACTGACCTGCCCGCGATGAAGAGTGTATCATGTATCTGGGTCATCAGCTGAAAGTCCAGTCTATGCTGAGATTCGTTGCCAGAGGGGCGTCCACGGAAAACCGGGTATTGTCGTGCATCTGCAGAACAAACAGATGCGCTGTTATTCAGTATTAGCATCAACAGAGATCGATGTTGGTATTGATCGGCTGTGGCAACTGCATGTTAAACTGCCCTAAAGAAAGACTTTGCTAAAGTAATGAATATTACACCAGCAGCTCCCACATTGACGTCCAGCGACTGCACTGTCAGCATGCTAGGGTGTTTTCTCACTGCAGAGAACAGAAGCGCTAATGCAGCGACTATAGACGGGTGTTTCTTCTTCTAAAGAGCGTGGATGGCTGTATTTTCAAGTGCAGGTACTTTTATTTCCCAGAAGTTGATATTAAAACTAATTATTACTTTTAAAATTTTAGAATGCCCGACCATAAGGTAATTTGAAAGGTAGCAAAAAAATAAATTATGTTTGATTTTATTGGTTTACATAGGCCTAGTATCAAACCCAGATTTTTTATATTAAACTAGGAAAATCCATTATAAACATATACAGTTAAACCAAAATTTATTCAGACACCTTGAACATTTAATTCATTAATACAGTTTATTCACTATAGTTTAAAAAATGGTAATAAAATATGTTAAACTGTAAATCAGAGTTAAACTGTGCCAGAAAAAAATTATCTTAATTATGTCAGATAACACAATATGGTCAGGTCAAGAATTTTTGGGTATATGTCACAGTTTACTTTATTTTGCTATCCTCACTTGCATAAATGAACTATAGTGTCCTGCACCCACTAGTAAAAATATCAGAATAATAATTTTTGGTTTGACTGTAGATTATTATGTTGTTGTTGTTTTAAACCAATAATGAAACAAACCATTTAAATATTTAAAATGTGTGTGCCAATCTAGCTGTAATTTTTTTAAATGATGTAAAAAAAAAAAAGTGACTATGTAATTTAATTGTGCATATTTACGATACATAAATACTTATTACTTTGGAAAACAAAGGAGTCGGCCATTTTATTCTATTTTATTTAAAGAAAAAAATACCAAAACAAAATGCTAATAAAAGTTGATTTAGTTGGTGGAAATGTCATTTGTTTTTGATGTTCAGAAAAATGACAATATATATATATATATATATTCTGTGTTCTATGCATATCTATTAGCCATTGTTAATGGGAAATGTGATTAACTAGTGAGAGTGTAAACAGTGTGTTTTATGGCAATTTATTTTCGAAAAGCCCGCAGGGACAAAAGTGCACTTAGCAGAAGAAAAGAAATGTTTTTTCAAAGAACTTGATAAAGATCCTATGTAAATGGTAGCAGTTCACAAACAGTGTGATGCCTGCTGGTTCTTACAGTGTCTGTCCACAACGTCTAAAGGGATGTTGTCCTCAGGAAAGCTCACGGCCTCCAGCTGGGACGCCATCAGCAACAGTAGCAGCAGCAGGTCAGTCGTCAGTTCTCGCCACCCCATCGCTGGCACAGAGGGCAAACACCTCCTGTACTGCACTTATGTAGATGTTACCTGAAACACACAGAGACACAGACATACAGACGTCAACATACATCCCAGATGCGAATTCCTCTTGTGTTTTTGTGTATGACCTCTGTCAGAATTTGCTGCGTAGATTAGAACGCCTGTTTTTTATACGCATACAGGTTCACTCCCAACAGATCATTCAGTGTATGTGTATTTGGCAGCCAATACCCATGATTTAAAATCTGTCCATGAGAGGAAGGTCAAAAAACAGACAGAGAGGGGGTGGAAAGTGAGTGCTTGAGACACGAGAAAAGCATAAATGAACGTTGTGCTATCAGCTAGCATCGAAACTTTCACACATATACAGGATATTTTAGGATATAATTTGTATACTATTAAGTATGTGTTTGGATTGAGTACTATGGGTGGGAGTGTGTTTGCTGCGCCTGGCACAGAAGTCTTCAAACGGACATTCTAACAGGAAGATTTTCAAAGGTCTGCATGCTGCGGTTGGGGTCGTGTCCTGGAGAGACAATCATCTGTGCATATTAATGAGCAGTGTAAAGTCAAATATTTATAAAGCTACAAATTATTCATGCCAGCAAAGCCCGAACGGATATAAACAATTTACATGGAGACAACAAGCATCTTGGCAGAATGAGAGAGAGTGAGTGAATCAGGCCCCAACCATTTCCTGAGAGTGTCTCACCACATATGCTTGCATATAGTATTGACATTTTTTGCAATTAGCAGCCATGTGCACCTGCTCCCACACTGTAATATGTATATGCTGCCTGTACCACCCTGCTATTATTGATTAGCTGTTGATTGATCATTTCTCAATTGATCAGCGGAATGGGTCGTGGCCTGGGGAAATTCTCCAACTGAAATACGATCCACAGTCCTGCGAGGAAGGGAGTTTCTCTGCTCATCTGTTGCCATTATGGATCTTCATTTCTTCAGGCTGACTGCAAGGGATTCTGGGCTATCTGTGCTTTGATCAGATCAATAGAAATGACTCTTCTCTGGCAATTATTTTAGATGAGATGAGAGGGGAGAAAAGGTTGATGATATGAGAAGACGACGGGATGAGAAGGGACGGAGAGACAACAGACGAGATGAGAAAAGAAGTCGAGAAGATGAAGAGAAAAGGAGAGACGAGATGAGATGAGTCAAGGACAAGATGATAGATGAGAAAAGAACATATGAGGCAAGAAAGATGAGACAAGGTGAGAAAAAAAAGGGTCATGGAGAGAAAAAGGAGACAAGACATGCATATGAGATGAGATGAGAAGAAAAGAAGAGACAAGATGAGAAGAAAAGAGACAAGATGAAGCAAGAGGACATGAGACAGGGATGACAGACTATGAAAATAGAACATTTGATACAAGAAAAGAGGAGAAGCAATAGGACAATATGTGACAAGACAAAAATAGAACAAGGAGGACACATCAAATGAGGTGAGACAAATTTGAGACATGAGGTGAGATGAGAAAAGAACAGATGAGGAGAGACAAGATAGGAATAGACAAAACAAGGCAAGATTTGAAGAAAGGAGAGGCAAGAAGAAAGGAGACGAGACAAGGATGAGAGGCTAGATGAGAACAGAACATAGGCGAGACCAGAAGAGAAGGAGAGACAAGATGAAAAGAAAAGAGATGAGATGAAAATTGAAGAAAAGAGAGGCAAGGAGAATGAGACACTAGATGAAAAAAAGAGAAGAAAATGAGACTAGATGAGAAAAGGAAGACAAGAAGCTGAGACAAGACAAAAAAAAATAGGAAAAATAAGATGAGGACACACCAGATGACATGAGACAGGCATGAGAGACAAGATGAGTCAAGAAGAAAAGAAAAGAGACAAGATGAGACAGGGATGAGAGAAAGAGAAAAAGGGAGACAATATGGAGACAGACTAACAGAAATAGAACAGACAAGACGAGAAGGACACATACAGACAAGCAACCTCTCAAGAAGAGATGAGACGAGAAGAAAAGGATCAAGACGAGACAAGGTGAAAAAAGGAGAGACCAGAAGACGGGACAAGAATAAAGATGAACTTTTCTTTGCCCATGTGGTACTTGAGCGATTAAAAGCTTTAATGCTTGGACACTTTGTGGAAGTCAAAAGGTCAAGGGGTCAAAAAATGTGTCTATCATAACGGAGCTCCAAATGAATTTCGTTTCCCAAGCGCATCCTTGATCCGTACAGAAGTGCACACATCAGCAGAACAGTGCTGTCGGAAGGGCCGGGAAACACCGTATGGATTAAGCGATGTGTACAAGAGGAGCCCCAGTTTAATACAGCACTGAGAGTCTAATCACAGCTTCACAGCGCTGTATCATATCCTCCGCCTGGATATTACTTCAAGAAATAAAGAGGGATATTTCCAGCACCCTGGAACATATTCATTGTCAATGACAGAAATTCCTTACAAGCTCTAATCATTATTCATAGAAACACCACAGGGAGTTACAGAGACATGCTACAATACCACAACAATTCAAATGTACGAAAAACACCAGGCTCGGGCAAAGAGAGCACGAGAAACCTAATGCAAAACAGAAACAAAGGACATACAAAGGTCAGCCGTCTTAAATTTCTTTTCAATATACAGCGAGCGCAACGTGTTTTCTATTGAACGTCTTGGTTTGGTTTTCCATTCTTGCCCTCCGGTGTATGAGCCCGGACAGGCCCTGTGTGGAGAGAGAGACGACTAGTCACGCAACCTGTTAGTGTTTAGCTGCTCCCCGGCTACTCTCATTACAGCCTCTCTCAGTGCGACGCAATAGCGCACTCGCTGATGTTTTTGGCTGCGTATCCCGGGATGCTGGCACGCCCCATGTGTTGGCAGGTCGTTCCAGTAAGATTGCCTGCAGCAGATCCACCCAAAGCCCGCCCGTGAGAGTCCAGCTGCAGGAAATGCGACAGTGAAGGCCAAAAGAACAAAGCCTGTCGGTGACATTCTGTGGCTTTAGTTAACCTTGTGAAATAGATGCTCCCCAGTGGCTGCATTAGTGCAGCTGATGTGCTATGGTTAGTTTTTATGCATCTTGATGCAAGAGAGAATTATGTTGCTTAACAGAGGAGCATTTCAATCAACTTTGCTTTACTTTAACACAAACCCTGCAGATCTGCCTGAGGCCTGAGAATGAACGTGAAAGAATAAATCAACAGAAGCTGTATGATGGTGTATATACCACACAATGGCAGAAATGTGCCAACTGACAAGAGACTTTGCTATACCGTGGTCGAAATATACAAGTGGCTATCAGTGCTCAGGAGGCTTTATGTTATTTACATACAAAAGCAATGAAAAAACATGGAAAAACGTGACAATACAGAGTGGGATGTATGCCAAACATGTCTCAAACTTGTTTTTGATCTGATATTTAAGGGTAAAACTTGTATTTGGTCAATGACGTGACAGGTAATTTTTTTTGTCCAAAGACATTAATAACAATAATAATAATAATAAAACAAAGCTATGACATCTAAAATATGTAAGGTAGTACAACCAGATCTCTTTTACTGAATCCAAAAGTTTTTTATTATATTTTGCTACATATATAAAGGTATTTTAAAGATTCTGAAGTGACAAAAGGTCATTCGGTTTAACTGTCCAAAGGCCAATACAGCCATTTCATTTGTGATTAAAATATCTTAAAATGTAATAAATGTATATATTTTTTATTCTGGCATGATTTTATAACATTATATATCATCATATAACAGTGTAAAATTGTATTAAAATGATGTGTAGAAGTCATTGCTTTGTTATGAGAAAGAATGTTTGGAAAAATGCATTTCATTGATGTCATTCGGAGTAACCAATCAGGTCATTCGGTACAACTGCTATAAAACATGGAAAATGTTGTAATATTTTAAAAACTTGAACTAAATATAAAACGTTTGATTGTCCTTTTGCTAGCTAGCTAGCTAGATATCAGTCTGTTAGCATTGTTTGAAAATATCGTCAATCGGTATAACCAAATGTGTCATTCGGTAAAACCAAAATTTTGGTTAAACCAAATGACTTTTTTGGTGACAAATTTTGTCCATCTTGAAAAAAATGTCAAAAGCAGTGTTAATTGATTATAAAAACACTTAATAAAACTTCTAAATGAATTATATCTCAATTATGTTTTTTTACACTTTTAAAAAACGTATTCGTCAATTTTGTTGAATTTGTTAGGCACAACACAAAACAGTTTAATAATTTATGATTGCCAAGTAACATTGCCACGTTTCTTTGTTAATATAATATAAAACTGATTTGTGGTCACATGTGTGTATATTGATCAAAGATGAAAAAAGTTTCACATTAATAAATAAATAAAAATAAAGTCACATTTAACATATTAACATTAATAATGAGCAATCCATTTGTTAAAATATTTATAAATCATTTTAATGTTAGTTAATAAAAATTCAACTGTGTGTGTGTATATATATAAGATAAGATATTGGTCATAACGCCTCCTCAGATCTGCTTTCAAAACTCAACAGTTGTGATGTGTGTGGTTTCAGAGACACTCACGCTGAGATTAGAGCTCTGAAATCATAAAGTTGTTTACAGTGGGATTACAGCTGAGGAGTCACAACTTGTTACTCCACAGCTGTATGAGAGGTCACCGCCCCACCTGAGCAGCTCCACTCCCCACCCCCACTCTCCCAAAGCCCTATCCTGCAGGTGTGTGTGTGTTGAGGCAACAATAGCGAGCTCAGTGTCCGTTCAGTCCGGGCCAGTGAGGAGACCTCCATGCTTTAAAGGTTAAATCAGTTACTCAAGCCTGACCGAGGCTGAACACAAGACAGCAGGACTGGCGTGGGCTTAGTGGACACAATGTGGCCAGCTGTTGTGACTGACTTTATACACACACCCACATGAAAATAGCTGAAACTGCTTCGCTGTGAAGTTTCAGAAGAGGTAGATGTTATCTGGTGCTCTCTAAAAAGGGGGTTGACAGGTTCAGCAGAGATAAGAGGAAACGCAGGGGGCCGCACACTCTTGTGGTGTGTGTTTCACAGAGATGAATCTCTTAAACTCAATGTCACACATTCATGGAGCACAAATTAACAAAAGCATGGATTAGGAGAACAGCATATGCCATTAACTTCCATATGGTCACATAGTAAGAAATGGAGAAGAGCGGAGAGTGTTGTAATAAAGAGTGAGTTGTAACACAGTTTAACCAATTAAAAATGAGCTACAGGGTGAAATCACTATCATGACCAACATCCTTCTGAGGTGACAGTAGTTGTAAGATTTATTTGATAACGCTATAGTACTTCCCTATAGTACATCCTTTTTTTTGTATGTGTATCATTGTGGAGACTTTCCATTGACATGTTTTTAAACTAAGCAAATTATACTTTCTATTCCTGACCCCTAAACCTTTTTAATTAAGATATTATTTAGTTTGTTTTCCTCATGGGGACTGTTGGCTGCTTCACACAATGTAGGTAATTTCAGGTTTTATTGTTCTTGTTGGGACATGTGGTGCTCACAATCTGGACAAAAGCTCAGCACAAACATACCTTATGTTTAATGTATTTGTTCGACAATTGTTACTTTGCTGGATGTTTACTGTTTTGAATTATCATTTATAAAATGAAGTGGGTGGATTGGGGTGATGGCATAACAGTTTGTAACTTTTATGTGGACCACAACAGCTGTACAACATTTAAACCTATGTTTTCTATTAGTCTTACAACCCACTCAAATACGGTACTTTATATACAATGTTGGGACATTTAATGTGTTTTGCTCTCAACATTTGCCTCAGTATTTTGCAACAACAAGCAACATTCTGCACGAACACAGAATAAAACGAGATGACTGACCTAAAGAAAAATAATTTCTTTGTTCTTACAACTCATTCATTCATCCTGCTGACGGCTGCCACTCACGTAACAAACTCATTTCGCTTCATGCTACATGTGTGTTTACAACACCGCTTCTCGATGTCACTCAACAGTTTGTCTATGACCAGCAGAAAGCATCTTCAAAACCCTCTCCGCTCGGAACCGGACCTGAACTCCGCCTCTGAAGAGAGCATATGAATCAAAGCGTTCAGGCTGGAGCCGAGCCATGACGAATCTCTTGAGTTGCAGTAAATGCATAAAGACAACAGTGGAGTGTTGGGTCGGTAATGGCTTCTGCTGGGAAATTGATTGTGTTAATGCATGACCGTGGGCTCCAAAACCCACTTTACACAACAACAGCAACACTATCTCCCTCCCTCTACATCGGACCATATATTCTAGAGGCAGTAGAGATTATTGTTTTGTTGTTTAAAATATCGTATCAGTTTGAATGACATAATGTAACTCCCAGGCAAAGGTTGGCTAGATTAATTTAATGGCTCTAAATCGTCCTTGTTGTACTTCTATATGAACTTCGATCCCTCATCATTACGGGGACAGGAGGGATCTAAAGTGCATTATGGAGATACATCTGTCCCATCCAATGTCAGAAATTAACTTGCATTGATTTACGGGGTCGTTTTGACCTTTTTTTCCTCACATAAAACAAGTGTGACGCCCATTTATTCCAAACATTTCGAATGAATTAATTGAAATTGACACTAAAGTGGCTATGGCTGTCTCTAAATAGACATGTATTTCATAATATTTCTATGATATACATTTAAAATTTTAGGTAAAATCATGCGAATTCACAAGAGGAACATGTTTCACCCATATTTTAAATAGCTAGCTGGGCATTTTTGCCCCACGTCTGGGTTAATTTCTGACCCTTGTCCCATCTGTCCCGTTTATTAGCCTGGATAGGAATGATACAATTGAGGAATCAAATGCTTGAATTAGCTTCTGTGCGTTTTCCCACCACGAGGTATTTAAATCCCGTTTTCATTTACATTATGATAATATGCAAAAAAAAAAAGATAGAAGCCTATAGAAAAAAAAACTATTTCACTTTAATCGAATTAACGCACTGTATCAACAGCATGTGACAATATTGCTTTTCTCTTATTAATAATGCTTAATATAATAGGCTAAGTTACTTTTATCTAAGCGCTTCCAGCAGTCTCAAATTATTAGTCTAAATACAGAAAAAAAAAAGTTTAGTTAAGCAGTATTAGAGCACCATTTACTCCAAAATTTGTGACAACAAAGTGTAAAAATGAGAACAGAAATCCTACCTGAATGTTCTCCAAACGAGCATGTAGACTACGACGCTCTCTCCGCGTTATATTCCAAAGTGTTTTACTCTATTAAATCCAATTGAGAATCAGACAGCATGTGTGTAGCTCGGTCCAGAAAGCCAGAAGATCCACATGTGTTTGTTTTATCCGAACCACGCAAAACAATTCCCAGAGCCCGTGGGGCTCGTCTTCTGGATAAAGCTTTGTGATCTTCAAAAGCTCACCGATCATATAGCACCAAGACCCTCCCTCTCCTCTAGCACCATCCCCCCGTCATTCACCAAACCAAATCAATACAACCCAAACCAAATAAAACCAACTAAGTAATTACCTCAAGAGATCTGCTCTTCAGAATGAAGAACTTTTAGCGCGTGCGTCACTCCGCTTATAAACAATCCGAATCGGTGTGAACGGGTAACAGGGTGAATAAAAATAGCTCCAGTTCTATTTTTGCTCTGCACCTAGAGTACTTCTGATGTTTTGGAAATCTTTTTCTTGCCGCTTCTTTTCCTTTTCCCCATTTTTACAGTCTCACACGCTCGTAACGTTGCATTTCCCCTATAAAATCAACTCACCTCATCTGAATCCGTGAATCTCTTTACGCGATTTGGATCGCAACAACTCTGAGTCAAGCTTGAAGTGTCTCTCTCCGTTCGGAGCGGGGAAAAACAAACTAATGCACGGCAAATGGTGTAACTCGATCCATCCCGAGTCCATCCATCAGCAGAGCCAACCACAGCCTTGCCTAGAAACTGATCCCTCCCCATTCCCTCTCTCTATCCCTCTCCCTCTCTCTTTCTCTCTACTCCCTCTATCCACTCCAGCACTAGTAGATGTGGTTTTTGGCTGCTTTCCCTTGCTAGGCTGTTTTTTCTTTCTCTTGCCAGAGTGTGAGACCTTTATTGTCTGTATATGTGTATGTATTTATGTATATAAATATATGTATATAATATTTATTAATGCTTTTGCAATATAAACACTTTTAACACACCAATAAAGCGCCTTGGATCTCTTGTGTGTATATATGCGAGAGGCCCTAACATCTTGGTGACCCTGAAGGGCCCCCCTCTCTTCTCAGTCCCTTCCCCCAGCAGTAAGCTGCTTGTTAAATCTTTTCCACAGAACTGTTTTGGGAAGGGAGGACAGCGAACCACACTCCTTGGAACTGCTCTTTGGAAGGAAATCTTGACTTTCAGCTTGAGGCAAAAAAGAAAGGAGCGAATAGAATTTATTTTGACACAATGCTCCCATGCATTCTCACTGCCAACCTTTTAGAACCATTTTCAATAACATAAGGCATGCATAGAAAACATTCTCTCAATCTTTACATTAAACGTAGCTGTGATCAAAGTTTCCAAAGTTATTTGTTTGCATAATTATGCATGTCTGCACAAATAATATTAAATCTTGCGATATATATTTCAAAATTGTTTACTGATCAATTAAATATTAACATGAGCTGCTGTGTGAATTAGTTACAGATTCACTTTTACGCTGTATTGTGTACGGGTGTGAACATTAACACGTACGAGCTGATAGAGAAACAAAGAACGTGGCAGAGAGTTAGAGGATTTGGCAGCTGTACAGAGACACTGCAGTCAACAGCATTTAGTATTGTGGTTCCTATAAATGTATAATTGTTGCTGTGAAATGCACACAAGCATCGAAAAGTACATTTTATCTCTGCTCTCAGCAGTCGCTAACGGAGTAGATATAATGATTAGAAAATTAAATGCACATATAACTGTGGAGAAGCGAGTCAGAATGCCAGCACATCCTGCCGGTAACTGGACAGACACGCAGTGTACATAAACGTAATAGTTTTAGAATTTGTTCCACTGACCTAGTTGAGTTTGCTGTTAATAAACTTGTCAGCACAGGTGAAGCCGTTGCAGGGAAATAGAGCAGGTAGAGTAAATTGAAAAGTGAAAGTTTTACATCCTAAGACCTCCTTGAGGATTTAAGTTTGCAAATTCAGAGCTCATGAGACACAACTGAGATATCCAGTTGCGCTTCATTAAAGTTTCAACTTTATCTCAGATTTTTACAGAGAATAAAATGCAGAGATTCTATAAAGTCTTCTTCGGGGGTCCAGAGGTTGTGGCAGTGATCACACCTGACCCTTCCCCCATACACCCTCACAATTACATACATGCATAAACATACTCACACACTTGTGACACACACCCCTCCATTATCGCCCCCTGTACTGTTCATTAACATTTGAATGTTTAGCAAAAAGGCAGAACGACTTCTAAACTACTTGCTACTGGTCTGCCGTTGTCTACTGTATGTTTGAGATTGACGGCAGAGGGGCAGAGGTGGGCACTCCTAGCCTCTTGAGTGCTCTGCGGGGGGTGTAGGGTGAAGGGTCAGCCTGTAGACCTCTGCAGCCCATCCACTCTCACTGCTCAGCCTGATTTAGTACTGTCCAGCCCCCACAGATGGCACAGAGAGACACACACAGAGAGACAAGGCCATGGAAGTGCAACACTTGTGTGACAAATGGAGCCCAGACCAGCATCATCCAACAGACACGCTCTTAATCGGGCAGTGTGTGTGTGTGAGAGAGGGTCTGGAGCCTTTGAGTCCGACTGCTTGACACCCAGACTGCATAACTCGCTCTGTCATAATGTCATGCTGAATTTCTGTGTGATACTGTTTAGATAATTCATTTGGACAGTTTCATATTTTCAAGGGAAATGTCCATCAGTACACAAATTAAATACTCCAGATAAATTCAATTTTGAATGAACGTTGGTGTAGTTCTTTGGCAGAAAGGGTAGTTATTTTTTTATTTTTATTAATATTATTAATCGTAAAAGCTACAGTGACCCATGGCATACTCCACGCTCGATTCCTTCATGGGAAATGCTTTTTTGTCAGGACCTGTTGGTGAAATCGCGTGCATAGAGGGCGTGCTATTTGCGTTCAAGATTATGATTCAGCAATTTAATGTTCATCGTTCTGTGAGAGACTAAACCAAGCTCGGACAAGCCCGACCCCTCCTGCTACTGAGACCAACTGCTCTGGCATGTAAACCTTCAAAACACTTCACACAGCTGAACACAATAAACGGTCCATAATTACACTCCTTCGCAGACGACTTGTCCTGCTTTTTTTCTTTCTTTGGATAGTCACTTCCTGGAGAGCATTTAGTGAGCAGATGTGATAACTTCATAATTTATTTCAATACATAGTTTTTGTCTGGGTCATGTTTAGAGACTGAATGAAGCAATTGACATTACAGTTATTAATAAGATAGATAGATAGATAGATAGATAGATAGATAGATAGATAGATAGATAGATAGATAGATAGATAGATAGATAGATAGATAGTATAAGAAAATGAATAGATAGATAGATAGATAGATAGTATAAGAAAATGAATAGATAGATATATAGATAGATAGTATAAGAAAATGAATAGATAGATAGATAGATAGATAGATAGATAGATAGATAGATAGATAGATAGATAGATGAATGAATAGTATAAGAAAATGAATAGATAGATATATAGATAGTATAAGAAAATGAATAGATAGATAGTATAAGAAAATGAATAGATAGATGAATAGTATAAGAAAATGAATAGATAGATATATAGATAGATAGATAGTATAATAAAATGAATAGATAGATAGATAGATAGATAGATAGATAGATAGATAGATAGATAGATAGATAGATAGATAGATAGATAGATAGATAGATAGACAGACAGACAGATAGATAGTATAAGAAAATGAATAGATAGATAGATAGATAGATAGATAGATAGATACATACATAGATAGATAGATAGTATAAGAAAATGAATAGATAGATAGATAGATAGATAGATAGATAGATAGATACATAGATAGATAGATAGATAGATAGTATAAGAAAATGAATAGATAGATAGATAGATAGATAGATAGTATAAGAAAATGAATAGATATATAGATAGATAGATAGATAGATAGATAGATACTATCAGAAAATAGATAGATAGATAGATAGATAGATAGATACTATCAGAAAATAGATATATAGATAGATAGATAGATAGATAGATAGATACTATCAGAAAATAGATGGGTAGATAGATAGATAGATAGATAGATAGATAGATAGATAGATAGATAGATAGATAGATAGATAGATAGATAGATAGATAGATAGATAGATAGATCTCAGTGGGAGGTCCAGTGTTGGCAACAGCATTTATTTTACAACATGAATATTGGCCAATAAAAATAAGGATGTTCTGAAGAGCGTTGATTCTCTGATTACACATTGATATAAACTGTCATTGTTCTGGGTCAATGAGCTGTAACTGCGGTCAACAACCCTCTGAAAGTGACCTGTCCTTGAAGGCACAGCCCTGTGCAAGTCCTCCAAACAGTCATGACCGTCTCAAACATTAAAAAACATCCCAATCTGTTTCTTCAGTTTCTACTCTTACTACTACTGAAACACAGTTCTCCTCAGACCTTGTGTTTACATCCCAACAGGAAACTGCAGACAGGATGTGTATACGATTTAAGACTATGCCACAAGAACTGGAGATTTTTGTTGACACTTACATTAATTATGAATGTACTGAGCTATCACCGTGGCTCAGATAGACATAATCATATTCATAGTCTCTGCCGTAGGTAATTTCCAGAGGGATATGTCAGCGTCCGTGCAAACCAACAGATTGAAGACAGGAAATGACATTCGAGCTCATTATTTATTGACTCATTGCCATGAAATTTACATGCAAAATAATTTTCATTTTTTAGAGATTCTAGGATCTCATTCTCCTGGAAAATGTCATATATTCTCTCTCATTCAGTCTGTCTTTTAGACTCAGGTGACATCTTCCCGCTCACCTTAGCTGCTCTTATCTGGTCCTGGTAACAGCCGTCTGTGCTGAGGATATTCTGCTCAGTGCTCATAACCTGTTGTTTGCTGAGGGATGCGTGTCTGTTGTTTCTTCAGATCAGAGACTGAAACTAATTAGACATTAAGCTATTAATTCACATCATTATTCTGTTTCTGACTGACATTCATAGTGTCGCTCTTATTCACACCAGTCTCGGATCTTAACTTCTCTTGTCAAGTCATAAAGGTGCTTTTACTTTTTCATCTGAGACTGCAGGTTAAGAGGTTATGTTTATGCTCAGTATGATAAGAAGCTATGAATAGCACATGTGCCTGATTTTATAATGTTTGACATTCTTTTACTAAATCTGTGTTTCCGAAAACAGCTGGTCTGTTGTGTTAAAATGTATCATGCCATCTCCCAGAAATACGTTTTTGCAGGTTGGGATGTTTTGAAATTCTGTGATCATTTACTCACCGTTATTTAGTTCCAAATCTGTAAGACTTACACAAAAGAAGGTATTGGATCAACATTGGACCTCTTTGACTTTCTTTTTAATTTTTTGAAAGATTTATATACACCGGTCAGGCATAACATTATGACCACCTTCCTAATATTGTGTTGGTCCCTCTTTTGCTGCCAAAAAAGCTCTGACCCATCAAGGCATGGACTCCACTAGACCCCTGAAGGTGTGCTGTGGTATCTGGCACCAAGATGTTAGCAGCAGATCCTTGAAGTCCTGTAAGTTGCGAGGTGGGGCCTCCATGGATCTGACTTGTTTGTTCAGGACATCCCACAGATGCTCGATTGGATTGAGATCTGGGGAATTTGGAGGTCAAGTGAACACCTCAAACTCATTGTTGTGCTCCTCAAACCATTCCTGAACCATTTTTGCTTTGTGGCAGAGCATATTATCCTGCTGAAAGAGGCCACAGCCACCAGGGAATACCTTTCTATGAAAGGGTCTACATGGTCTGCAACAATTCTTAGGTAGGTGGTACGTGTCAAAGTAACATCCACGTGGATGGCAGGACCCAAGATTTTCCAGCAGAACATTGGCCCAAAGCATCACACTGCCTCCGCTGGCTTGCCTTCTTCCCATAGTGCCTCCTGGTGCCATGTGTTTCCAAGGTAAGCGACGCACACGCACCCGGCCATCTGCGTGATCTAAAAGAAAACATGATTCTTCAGACCAGGCCACCTTCTTCCATTGCTCCGTGGTCCAGTTCTGATGCTCACGTGCCCACTGTTGGCACTTTTGGCGGTGGACAGGGGTCAGCATGGGCACCCTGACTGGTCTGCGGCTATGCAGCCTCATATGCAACAAACTGTGATGCTCTGTGTATTCTGACACCTTTCTATCAGAACTAGCATTACCTTCTTGAGCAATCTTAGCTACAGTGGCTCGTCTGTTGGATCGGACCACACAGGCCAGCCTTCGCTCCCCACGTGCATCAATGAGCCTTGACCCTGTTGCCGGTTCACCACTGTTCCTTCCTTGGACCACTTGTAATATATACTGACCACTGCAGACTGGGAACACCCCAAAAGAGCTGCAGTTTTCGAGATGCTCTGACCCAGTCTTCTAGCCATCACAATTTGGCCCTTGTCAAACTCACTCAAATCCTTACGCTTGACCATTTTTCCTGCTTCTAACACATCAACTTCGAGGACAAAATGTTGACTTGCTGCCTAATACGTATATCCCACCCACTAACAGGTGCCGTGATGAAGAGATAATCGGTGTTATCAACCTGTCAGTGCTCACAATGTTATGCCTGATCGGTGTACATTTTTATTGCTCATTATGTGGTTACTCTGCTAGGATAAGTTCACACAAAAAATGAAAATTCTTTCATTATTTACTCACCTTTGTTTAATTTCAAACCTGTATGCACCTATTTCTTCTGCAGAACAACAAAGTAAAATATAACCAACACATTTTGGTGACCATTGTATAGACAAAAACAATGAGACATTTCTTTTCAAAATATTTTCTTTCATGTTGCGGAGAAGAAAGAAACTCATACGTTTTTGGAATTACATAAATGTGAGTAAATTATAAAAGTTTTTTGTTTTTTAAACAGCTCAGGAAATTACAATGATATTAAGACTTTTTTAAGACTGAAGTATAAGTACTTTTCGGTCACTGTTTATCTCATCCACATGCTGTGTCACCATAGAGATGCTCCTGTACGTCTGTGCTGTGTGTGAGCGGAAGTATGTGGGGCAGGTGATGGGGGAATGTTTCGTGTATTATGACGTCAAGAATTTATGCCTCACGGTGTTCATTTACAGCATAAGTGGGCAAATTTTATTTGCCCTTCCTGTAAGCAAGCTGTAACCAGCCTGTTTTACCTTTAGTCTCATCAACACACACACACACACACACACGTTTGTTTTTGTGAATTGTGGGGACATTCCATAGGCATAATGGTTTTTATACTGTACAAACTGTATTTTCTATCCCCCTACACTACCCCTACCCCTAAACCTAACCATCACAGGAAACTGTGCACACTTTTACTTTCTCACAAAAACTCATTCTGTATGATTTATAAGCCTTTTGAAAATTGGGGACATGGGGTAATGACCTCATAAGTCACCTCTTTTTGTAATACCTATGTCATACCCATGTCATTATACACATTTGTGTCCTGATATGTCACAAAAACGCGCACACACACACACATGCTGTTCTGTACACCAGATCCACTCCAATCTGCAACAAGCCCCAACAAGCTTTCTCAACACCAGTTGATGCAGCTGAAGTCTGCTGTTAGGGTGTGTAACAGTGTTTATGCATCTTGTGCATGTGTTGTCTGTGCATGTGTGTGTGTGAGCGCATCACGGTTGAAATAGATCATAATGTGAGCTGGACTGAATTTGACCCTCACTCATACAGTGAGGCAGTCGTGGCCTAATGGATAGAGAGTCGGACTTGTAACCCAAAGGTCATGGGTTCGAATCTCAGGTCCGGCAGGGATTGTCGGTGAGGGGAGTGAATGTCCAGCGCTCTCCCCACCCTCAATATCATGACTGAGGTGAGACCCTTGAGCAAGGCACCGTACCCCCAACTGCTCCCCGGGCACCGCAGCAATGGCTGCCCACTGCTCCGGGTGTGTGTTCACGGTGTGTGTGTGCACATGGATGGGTTAAATGCAGAGCACAAATTCCGAGTATGGTCACCATGCTTGGCCACATGTCACTTCACTTCAGTGTGTAATGTGAGAGCCACAAAAGGAGATTAAAACAAAAATTCATTTGTGAGGAATTTTTAAAGGAATTCTGTCATAATTTACTCATCAATAGATGTTTGGCATAATAGCCACATTGCTCTTTTTCATACAACAAAAGCAGTGACCCGGCCCATACGGGGGGAAAATACATACATATATATATATATGTGTGGTAATATAAATGTTAAATCACATTTTCCATTTTTTTTTTAAATTGTCAAATTTTTTTTAAGACTGATATGTATTTTCTTGCCCCTTATAATATAAATACATTTTATAATATATTTTTGCATGTGAAGATTTAAACTAACTAAATTTCAAAAAATATATTTCCTTAAGCTGCGCTCTTTACAACATATTTAACAATTATTTTAAATATATTTTGGCCACAAAAAAAAAAAAAAAAA
>RJVU01063416.1:3958798-3974040 GCA_003731715.1 Anabarilius grahami | reverse complement strand
TTTTTTTTTTTTTTTTTGTATTTTAAAAATTATAATTACTAAATTTTTTGTCTGTTCTTCGCATAAAGCTATTGTATGACTTCAGAAGAATTAGAATATAGTGCTTGAGTCAAATGTAAATACCTTTATGGTGCTTTTTGGAGCTTGACAGCCCTTGGTCATATACTACGTTTGTTGTATGGGAAAAAAACCTCATTTGTATTCCACGGAAGAAACACATTTGGAATGACATGAAGATCAGTAAATCACAACAGAATTTCATTCAACTGCACCTTTAAGAGTTGGAGACGGCAGCAGGGGTCTTCCTGATAGACTCATCAGAGGGTTTGTACGTCCCCTGGAGGGCTGGAACAGTAACATATGTCACACATTTGCTGTGTGTATGTGTGAGATTAGACCTTTGTTTTAGTAGCCAGTTTGGTTACGATGAGCTATAAACCCTGATTGGAGAGAATTGCCTTTAAATGACTGAATAAATCTGCGTTAAACAAAAGTTTGTGGACAGCTCGGACTTCACGTACTATGTAATAGGATTTTAAAACAAGTTTCCTGCAAGGTCATAAATCACTTTGCGTATGGGTGCAATATGTGATAAAGAAAGAAGCCGGTTTTTCAAGGTTAATTTTTAGGTTAACACCTCTCTGTTTGCTCTGGCGTGATAGTGTGGGCAAATCTGTTGTCTTGAGGTGAAGAAATTATTAACATAATGAAGGAAGCAAAGAAATAACATGGAAACAGAACGGAATCATTAAAGAAACGTTCTCAGAGGTGATAGAGCTCATAATAGCGCCTCTCTGTCGCCTCAATGGCTGCGTCCTGCATGTTAAAGGCGGCGCTGCTCGGAGACGTGCTCTTTTGTCTTGACTTTGCTTTTGTAAATGAGGTAATGTTGAAGTGGGGATTTGTGAGGGGATTTGGGGCGGTCTGGGCGGTGGGACGCCTGTGAGGGCAGAGCTGAAGGGAAGTGATGAATATTAAACTGCTGAATGAATGAAAGAAAGAGACAAGAAGATGTTCCAGGGGTCATTTTACCTCTCGTAGCATTGTCAGTGTGTCATCTGCCTCTTTTACTCACATTTCCTTTTGCACAGGAGCAAATGAGGAGAAAGTCACCAACTTGATTTCACATCATTGCATTACTGGTGTTTTCTGAGGAAGGTATCACTGTTAGTATTGCTCATAATGTGGGACAATGATTAATACTGTTAAGGGTTTGTTCAGATCTGTTACTGATTTTTGTGCCATGAACCTTGTTAATGAGAGTGTGCTATTACTTTTTACCATTACTTTTCTATGATCAGATTGATCAAACTTTGCATCTGGTTGATGATAAAAATAAAAACATCCCACAGATTTATTTTAAAGGACAGGCCGACTGGAATATCATAGACATTTGGAGGTGGTCAGCTAGCAACCGCCCAGAAGCTGTCAAGCTGTCAACTAGCAACATGCCAGCAACCAGTTAAAACACTTCATAAGCCACACAGCAACCACCTAGACCACCCTACTACCATCATTTTATCAACCACCTAGCACCCTAGCAGCCACCCAGAACACCCAAACAGCTACCTTGCAATGTCCTTGCCACCACCCAAAACATCCTAGCAATGTCCTAGCAACCACCCAGACCACCCTAGCACACCAAAATCATTCTAGCAAACAACTAGTAACATGATGTTTATCCATAATATCCTGGCTCTGTTATCCAGCAAGCTTATGTATTGTTAGAATGTGTTATCTGCAGTGTTGGGGTAATGCATTACAAGTAACTTGAGTTATGTAATCAGATTACTTTTTCAAGTAACTAGTGAAGTAACATTACTTTTTTCAATTTACAACAAAATATCTAAGTTACTTTTTCACATTTATTGACTAACAGCTCTCCTGTCCTGTCATAAATATACTTTATGTATTTAATCTCACTTTATTAACCAATGTCTTTGGTGCTGATTTTCAATGATCCAGTTCAACCATACTACTAATAAGCAAAAATTACTTTATATTAGATTTAGAAATAAGAGTGGGTGCTTCTCAATTCTTATTTGTGCATCCTCGTTTCCTTTCCTTGCGTCTCAGCTCCACGCCCTGTAGGATGTGAGTGAAGGATGCAAGGGAAGAAAACAAGGATGGAAAAAATTTTATTTGTATATTGGAATGTTCTTGATCACTCGAGCGTCACTTCAAAGCGTCATCAGCTGCGCTCGAGGGATCTGCCCTTATGTTGTTGAAGTTTGGTTATTTAAGAAATTCATAAATAATAATAATAAAGCAAGATGCCCTTTTGAAATAATTGAGATATATGGTTTATTTGAACTTCAAATGTAAAGCATAAATTAAAATTATTGTGTCAGATGTGAAGGGACAGGAGAATGTATACGTGCATCAGGTTTCTTGGCAAGAAAGAATTCTGCATAGGATACACCTGTGTATCCTCGCTTATAGCTCCTCAGGAAGCTTCCTCACTCCTTGTTCCTCACCTCCTCGCAGTGCAATTAGAGAATTGAGATGCCCTTCAAGATGGCTAACTTTGATCGGTTTCCAGGTCACAGGCTGGAGAACGGAGGAGCGAGGAAGCAAAGAAAAGAGGAAGCATGAATTTGAGTATTGAGAAGCACCCAGTGTTGAATTTCCTTCTCCTGTATCCTATTCTTTTTAATGTAGAATTGCAGCACAGCTGCAAGGTTTTTTTTTCAGTTGCGCCCTCTACTGTACAGGTGTAAATATGCATTTCCTTCAGCCTGAGGCTTATTTATTTCACTTCTGGTTTGAAAGGGCCTTAACATTTGCCAAAACTTTAACTTTTTGTTGTTATTAAAGGTGCCCTAGAATCAAAAATTTAATTTACGGTGGCATAGTTGAATAACAAGAGTTCAGTACATGGAAATGGCATACAGTGAGTCTCAAACACCATTGTTTCCTCCTTCTTATGTAAATCTCATTTGTTTAAAAGACCTCGTATATAATAGGTGCGAATCTCAACATAACACCGACTGTTACGAAACAGTCAGGATCATTAATATGTACGCCGCTAATATATGCATATGCCAGCTCATGTTCAAGGCATTAGACAAGGGCAGCCAGTATTAATGTCTGGATCTGTGCACAGCTGAATCATCAGACTAGGTAAGCAAGCAAAGACAATAGCGAAAAATGGCAGATGGAGCAATAATAACTGACATGATCCATGATATCATGATATTTTTAGTGATATTTGTAAATTGTCTTTCTAAATGTTTCGTTAGCATGTTGCTAATGTACTGTTAAATGTGGTTAAAGTTACCATCGTTTCTTACTGTATTCACGGAGACAAGACTGTCGTTATTTTCATTTTTTAAACACTTGCAGTCTGTATAATTCATAAACACAACTTCATTCTTTATAAATCTCTCCAACAGTGTGTAATGTTAGCTTTAGCCACGGAGCACCATCAAACTCATTCAGAATCAAATGTAAACATCCAAATAAATACTATACTTACGCGATTAGACATGCTGCATGATGAACACTTTGTAAAGATCCATTTTGAGGGTTATATTAGCTGTGTGAACTTTGTTTATGCTGTTTAAGGCAAGCGCGAGCTCCGGGGGCGGAGAGCACGAGAATTTAAAGGGGCCGCAGCCTAAATCGGCTCATATTTAATGATGCCCCAAAATAGGCAGTTAAAAAAATGAATAAAAAAAAATCTATGGGGTATTTTGAGCTGAAACTTCACAGACACATTCAGGGGACACCTTAGACTTATATTACATCTTTTGAAAACACGTTCTAAGGCACCTTTAAAAACAAACAAACAAGCAGGCCCAGCCTAGGTGAGAAAAAGTATTGCAAAAAGTAATGTAACGCATTACTTTACATAAAAAGTAACTAACGCAATTAGTTACTTTTTTAGGGAGTAACTCAATATTGTAATGCATTACATTTAAAAGTAACTTTCCACCACACTGGTTAGAGTTTGTTATTCATTTTAAAGTTATTATCTGTGCCTTTCCGAATAAGATCAAGTATTCTTCTGACTCATTCTAGAGCATTTTACTACAGCAAAAACAGCTTGGATGGGTTGTCTCATGTCACAAATGGCTTTAATGTTTATGCCAGTGTCTCTAAGTCACTCGCGTGCACTGAATATTTTGTAAATCCATAAGCCTGTGGTTTCTGCTGCTGTGGAGATGGGGACAGTTTAGATAAATACATGTATTTTCTCTTCTTGTGTCTCAGCGTCCTGACTGGAGCAAGCGGGCCAGAGAGTGTCAGACTCTGAAAAAGAGAATATTAAGCCTGTCTTCTCTCTGTCAGTGTGTGTGTGTATGTTGTACTGCTTTAAGCTGATGGGGACATGTTCACTGCTCTGACCTCATTAGCCTCTGCGTGATTAACTTTAACATTTCTGCGCAGCAAACACACAGGCGCTTCACAGCTGACATGTGTGATCCATATTTTGTTAGCCGTTTGTAAATCAGGCTTATTATTCCAAGCTATTTTTGGGTTGCATACTGAATGTTTGCCAACTCCCTCATTTATTTGGGTTTGGGATGGAATTCCAGAGAAAGAGGCCACTTTTCCAGAGAAAGAGATGTTATCATGTTATAAGATTGTGAAAATGGCTATGATTACAGCGAGAATGACAGTTAGCAATGTTAACGTTAGTTATTGTGTTGCAGTTGACAATTTATTGCNACCCAAGACGTCAAATTTTAACGCCGCAGGCTCGAATTCAGGGTTCCATAGAAGTCTATCGGACTGCCCTGCTCGTTGAAAAATGACGCCATGGGGGTACCCAGTGCGTTCATATGTGACGCCAAGGGGTCCTGACCAAGCGTCCATATGTGACGAGTTGGGAGTGAGAACGTGTTGGAGAGAGACAAGTTTACACCTGAGATGATTATAACACACCTGAAGGGGAGCGGGTGGAGAAATATTATGGGTGTTTTCACACTAGAGCTTTTATATGGATCCAAGTCCATTTCACATCAAACTTCAGTGATTTTGGACAATACTTTGATTAAGGTGTTTACATGAGTTGCTTTTAGAATACTCCATGTTCCCGTTTTACATGTTTTAGAACATAGATCGATTAATGATACACATCATTACGTCCCCATGCCATGCCGTCCAATGTTCCCTTCAGAATTTCACGTATCAATGTACAGTTTGTCTTCGTTATGGTTCCATATGCAATTTTGGGTGTTTAATTTTTTATTTTACTAAAGCTTCAAGTGCAGTTAATAATTTGTCATGTTATACGTGCAAATAGACGACGGCAGATAGCAGGCCTCCTATATACTTTCAATCTGCAACATTTCATTCATGCCACTGCAACAAATTCTGAGCTACTGGATGAGAGATGAGATGAGATTAGAGGAATTTGATTTGTGCCTTCTTGCTTGAAGCTATGCTCTCTTGTTTGCTGTCAAATGGTTGACCACTGTATGTGTTGTCGCAAAATGTGGTAAAAAAAAACCCACATGATATTAATAGTGTGATTAAGGTGAGTATGTCTATAATGCACTTCAATAATGCGACTAAAATAGGAATTCTCCATGTCTTCATTCGATTTGTGTTTACTTTGAGTATGACTTTAGCCGGATTAAGGTTATCAGAAATCATTTACATGGTAGTTTCTTAATCAAAGTATTGTCTTAATCGGATTAATATCAGAATATTGTTGTCCATGTAAACGGACTGTATGAATAAATTTTTGTCTGATGGCAAAAATGTCTATCCACGATGAAAGTGGAGTAGGGAGTCAGAGAATCCACTCGCCAAACAATATGGAATCCCAGACATATCCTATTTGGACGAAATTAAATTTCACAGAGGACCTCTAGCTAAAAATTGGCAATTTTCTGATTTACCAATAACCAATTTGTACATGAATTGGTTTACACTGGTTGTGCTGTGCATTAACAAATGACTCTTATGAACCAGTTCTTTCTGAGTCAAAAACACAGAGTATGTGTGGTTAGGAAAATTGGGCTGCGCACATACAGTACGTGCATTGTATACATACTCTAGTGTACACATAAATAAGGATACTTTAGGTTGTAAATTGTATTCAAGACATTAATTTTATCAGTTCAATTCCTGGAAATCAAAACCCACATATGAGATTAGCTACTATTATTTTTTTCTCATGTGAACAATCTGAGAAGCTCAAGACTTCGCAGCACTCTTGTGGCAATTTGTAACTTTTATGTATTGGAAAATTGGTGGCCATTCACATCTTCGTGCTTGCGCCTCTTTGAAGTAAGATTCAGGGGTGGAACTTCATGCTTAGTTTGTTTCTAAAAATCGTATGTTTTCGTATGAATCAAATAGTACAAACTTGTCACCTCATTAAATAGTTATGTTATGAGATTGGGTTTATTTGTTCTTTCTTTAATTTCATTGCTGTTTAGGAGAAAAATATTAAATATGGTGGTGAACTTGTATTTGCATTCTGACAAACCTTTGTAACTTTGTATTGTTAGCAAATCTCCTGCTATTGCCTCCTTACTGTGTTATATTCCTCACTTGTAAGTTGCTCTGAATAATATGAATACGTGTAAAATGTAACCTCAGTATTCTACTTTCTACCTCTTACACAAGTTTAGCTTAATCTGTAAGAGCAGCAGGTGTATTTGTTAGTCTGAGAGAAATTCTTGACTGAATGCCAAAAGTTTTAAGAGGTTTCTGAAAAGCCCTTCAACAAAACTTAACAGACAGGCCTCAACTCGAACAACAATAAAAACCCCTTAACCTACAAATAGAAGAGGGACTGCTGTGTACCAGGACAATCTGTCATTTCCTATGCTCGCTATTATTATTGTTCCTTCTTTTAGATTATTCTTAATTCATATTGTTTTAGTCATACTTCTTAATCGTTTTTTTTTCTTTGTTGTTATTCTTCATTCTGTATTTAGCATGTTCTGTATTGTACACTATTTCCCATTGTTTACGGCACAGCTAGTGCTGCTTTGGCAATACAAACAGTATTTTGTTTACGTAAATATAATAGTTTCCGTATATGTTTGAAGTAATGTCAATTAATTAAATATTTTGATTGAATTGCATAAAATGCTAATTAATTTATCAAAATAATAGCAATTAATCAAACAAATATTTTGACACATTGTTGTCTTTAGCTTTCTGACTGAGGTTTCTAGGGCTATGCAAATTAATTTGATTTGAGCTAAAATTAATAGAGCGTAAAAAAAAAATGTATTCAACGTATTGAAAAGTAAATTTTTTTACTTTTAAAAAATTATTTTCATGATTTGTTATCACAACTTTTTTCTTTTGTCAAATCAACTTCAATAATTAATGTGGTTCAGATAACATAATATTTTTAAGTTTCTGTTGATTAAACCAATCGCCTTCATTGTATTAACTCAAATTTCAATTAACTCAAAATTTTAAGGCAACCAGGTACCTTACTTTTTTTAAAGTTAAACCAACAATTCTTTTTTTACAATGCAGGTATACTTTTAATCATTTGTTTCGTTTTTAGTAAATTGTGACAACATACAAGTTAATTATTTAATTTTAAAGTTTAAGTATTTAAGTTCTCATGCTTTTATTTTTCCATATACAAAATAATGCGTCTGTGTACAAAAAAATATATAACTGCCTTTATATTTTAGGTAAGTCTGCCCCTCACAAGGCAATCATCATATTTTGGGGTTTCAAAATGATTAAGTATTTTGGTTAATTTAAGCATTTATTCAGGCATCAATAAGAGCACTGTACAGCTCCATTTTACCACATTTAAAACCATTCTCATCAATTTTGCCAAACAACGCACAGAAAATGTCAAAAAAGGGAGTGCCTGCTTTTCAGGACAGCTGATCAATACCGGTTTCAGGAAATGTGTGTGTGTGTGAGTGAATTATGATCTCTGTACATCACACTCTGTCAGTGCCTAATGCACCCTGACACCCACACATCCATACTGATCTCTTTATCAGCGCGAGAGAGACAGAGAGAGAGAGCATTGTGGGTTTTTCTCGAGAGAATTGAGGCTCTATTGTGGGTTTAAATCGACGTTGTTCGGACCCCTGAGAGTTTTTTAACCCCCACACAAAGTGGCTCTCATTAGCATGTGAACGGGAGGGTGGCAGGGTCTCTTTATGGACTGTTTGCAAAGATCCCCCCTCCCCTCCTCTCCCTTCTCTGAACACTAGCCTGCTGGCACTCACATGGCTCTGTATGGGAATGTGCCCCTGTAGCATTCACACAACCGCATTTGTTCACTATTGCGTTTCCTCCCCTGAGCAGCAGAACTGTCCTTCTTTCTCTGTGTGTGTGTAGGAGGTGAGGGTTAAATATGTTTTGTTTTGTAAGAGGTCAGAGTGTAACACATAAAGGTCTTCACTATGCCAGAGACATCTGGTTGCTAGGTGAATAGACCTGCAGTTAGAAACAGTCTGCTGGTTTAACCTGTAATGACTCCAGAATTACATGCAAGTTCAAACATTCATGAATCAAAAGGATAGAAATTTATGTTCCCTTTGCAAAAAACACAGTCTCAATCACACACCCTAGTGCTTAAAAGAGGAGAAATGGGAATTCAAACCCATTACCATACGGCTATATTATGGATCTATTCCAAAACGTGGTGAGCTGCTTCCCTAGGCAGCATGTTCCAAACAGTTAGAATAGTTTTTTCTCTTTGTAATCTTTAAACAAAATGAAATAACATGTCTTTTTCTGAAACTACTTTACTTTTTTGTTGATGCCACTTGGACGATCCTACCCAACAGGCTGATACAGTTGCAAGAAAAAGTATGTGAACCACTTGCAGAATCTGTGAAAATGTTAATAATTTTAACAAAATAAGGGAGATAATACAAAATGCATGTTATTTTTTATTTAGTACTGTCCTAGATATTTTACATAAAAGATGTTTACATATAATCCACAAGACAAATTTTTTTTTTAATTTATTATTGAATTTATTAAAATAACCCCATTCATAAGTATGTGAACCATTGATTCTTAATACTGTGTGTGGTTACCCGGATGATCTACGACTGTTTTTTTGTTTTGTGATGGTTGTTCATGAGTCCCTTGTTTGTCCTGGGCAGTTAAACTGAGGTCTGTTCTTCAGAAAAAATCTCCAGGTCCTGCAGATTCTTCAGTTTCTCCAGCATTTTTTGCATATTTGAACCCTTTACAGCAGTGACTGAATGATTTTGAGATCCGTCTTTTCACACTGAGGACAACTGAGGGACTCAAGCACAACTTTTAGAAAAGGTTCAAACATTGACTGATGCTCTAGAAAAAAACATGATCCATAAATAGATAGTGGGTGAAAACATTTGGAATTTGAAGATCAAGGTAAATTGTACTTAATTTGTCTTCCGGGAAACATGCAAGTATCTTCTGTTGCTTCCGAAGGGCATCACTAAATGAAAAACAATGAAATAAGAAAAATTTGGACCTCTTCATCCTGTTCAAAAGTTTTCACCCCCCGACTCTTAATGCATCGTGTTTCCTTCTGAAGCATCAGTGAATGTTTGAACCTTTTTTAATAGAACCTTTTGTGTTTGAGTCTCTCAGTTGTCCTCCATGTGAAAAGATGGATCTCAAAATCATTTAGTCACTGTTGTAAAGGGTTCAAATATGCAAAAGATGGTGGAAAACTGAAAAGTATATCGAAAAAAGTTAAATGTAATGAAAAAGCAAACAATTTTAACAAATATTTGTGTGTGCTGTGCTTCTATGCTTACCAGAGTATTAGCTTAGAAACTCTACTGGAATTAATTGAGTCGTGACTGTGAGTTTGCATGAGAAGCAGTATTTTTGTGGCTTTCTGAACTGTTGCCCAAAACAATTACTTAAGTGGTTACATTTTATGATGCTGCTTTAAAATTCAGCTCACTTGTTTTGGAACAGAGCTTATGAAGCTATAAGATGTTTTCAGACAAAAGCTATATGAAATTTGACATGCAAATCATCATCTTACTGAAGAATGGATGATACGGATATTAGTCATTTATAAGAGACTATCTTTCCCAAAGTGGCTTACAGTTCACAGACTTCTACAGTTCTTCCTGGGGTAATCATGTGGTGAATGATCCAGTGATGATACAGGAGTACAGTATTTTGGCTGTTCATGAATCACCCGTCTGGGTGAACTTCATGTTGAACATCATGCTCATTAGCAATCCAATTTTTACCCGCTCCTGATTGTCAAGAGTCTAATGTCAATAATACCCAAAATGAACCTTTTTTCTTGGCTTTGTTTGTCTTTGGTAAAGTTCATACCACATATTCTCCTGAGCTCCTGTGATATTTTGAGAGCTCTCTCTCTCTCTCTCTCTCTCTCTCTCTCTCACTACAGTCCCTAATATTGATCACCTGTTCAAATGGAGTAGATCCAATCTTATGGCTCCAGAGATGAAGCAGTATTGCACAGAGACTCAAAAAGAACACTTTAACATAAAAGAGAAAGGTTTTAGGAAAACATGTCTTCCAGGCAGAACGGGTTCTCTCATATTATTAAAAGATTGGGAGCGTGGGTGTGTTTTTTTGGGAAGTTCCCTGTGTTTTACCTCAATTCCTCATCTAGAGGAAGAGTGACTCATGACACACTGCTTGATGTAGCTGTTTTTGCCATGTGTAGTCTAGTTATGGTTCTGCCTGTGTCAGCCTTAACACTGAACAGATGGAGTCAGCAAAGACAGACACTCCACCCTCTCGTCCTACCACACGCCTCCTGCAGACGGGTCTGTACATGTGTGCATTGTCTTTCAGGGTAAAGCTGTCAGCTCCTTGAGGTAAATCATGGGTTATCTGTTATCTCAAAGTCAGAGTGCTCCCACAGCGATATCAAAACTGTGTGTGTGTGTGCAGTTCTCAGCAATGACCTTCAGCGCTATGTCCAGGATCGACACACTGTATATAATCCAGCCTTTAAAGTAATGTTCCAGGTTCAATGCAGGTTAAGCTCTATGGACTACATTTAT
Organism: Anabarilius grahami; assembly: GCA_003731715.1. NCBI lineage: Eukaryota > Metazoa > Chordata > Actinopteri > Cypriniformes > Xenocyprididae > Anabarilius > Anabarilius grahami. The sequence goes on along the minus strand of RJVU01063416.1, from coordinate 3,963,094 downwards.
GGGATAATGTCGATTACCACAGAAAATAATGTTTTTTTTGTTGTTGTTTTTTGCAACATCTGACAATTACTGGGTTTAATGGCTTTATATGGTCATGACATGAATTGAAATATTGGATATATTTTTTGCACAGACAAGATCAGTAAGTAATTCCATTGTGTAACAAACACTATATTTAATTCTTGTATTACTATACTTTGAAAACAGTATGCAATTTAAAGTTTATTATAAACTTCTAGTCCTGGATGTTGATTTGTCAATTCTGCTTTTCAGACGTGTTGAAATACATAATAAAGGGTCATTTTATATTAGGTGTCTTTAACTACTGATGTACTTACATCAATAATAATAATAATAGTTAGGTACAATTTACTTATTGTGTTCATGTATTCAAAACACTTTTGCTGCAATTGAGTTTGTAAGGTTAGGGACAGGTTTAGTGATATAGTTTGGTTTAAGGGTCTTAAGGTTTAAGGAAAGGCTCAGCAGTGTAATTATATATGTAATTACTATGTAATTAATATGTAATAGAAATTAATTACAGCTGTATTACATGCAGGTTTTTTTCAAACACAAGTACAATGTAAAATCATGTACATAATAAAAATAAAAGATAAGAAAAGTATGTACATAATAAATGCATTGTATCAAATAACTTCAAATAATATCAACAAATTATTTAAATGTTAATACATTTACAGGCCCGGTTTCACAGACAGGGTTTAGCCTAAACCAGGATTAGGCCCTAGTTCAATTAGGGCATTTAAGTAGCTTTTATAAACATTCACTAGAAAAAAAAAAAACCATTAGCCTACTGGTGTACATCTTGAGACAAAGCAATGGCACTGACATATTTTAAGATCTGTCAGTTACTTTCAGTTAAAACGCCTCAAACATGCATTTTAGTCTAGGACTAGCTTAAGCCTTGTCTGTGAAACCGGTGGGGAAAGAATCTTAATATAAAGTGGGACCCGATATAGTAACAGCTTCCACTTACAGTAATCGTACACTGAAGAAAAATGGTGTAGAAACAGTTTTATCTCCGAAATTGCTAGTAAATGTCACAAATAACAACAAAGAAACAGCAAGTAACACATTCAATTAAACATGAAATTTTGAAGTAGAAAAACTGAAATAGTATTTTCTTGTAAAATGTATGCCAATAATCTTTAAAAAAAAAAAACTTTGCTGCACTAACAACAATATGCGAATTGCTCCATCATTTTGAGTCGTTTTAACCAATAAACACATTTTGAGTTTCATTCACTGACTGAAAACTTATGCGTTATTTTAATGTTATATTTTTCCTGGGTAGCCAAACCCATTCAGAGTAGACACGCAAATGTGGACATCACGCAATCAAGCATTTCAACACTCTAAAAACTGCTGGGTTAAATATGGACAAAACCAGGGATTGGGTTGTTTTCACCCAGCCATTTTTTTCAACCAATTTTGGATTTATTTTTTTAGCCAGCAATATAGTAATATAGTAAAAGGCGTGTTTTTGCTCACCCCCAAATAGGGGCAAATTTGTGGGGTATTTTAAGCTGAAACTTGACCAGACCAGAGACTTATATTACATCATGTGAAAGAGAGCATAATAGGTGCCTTTTAACCCAACCTGCTGGGTTTGTCCATATTTTACCCAGCTTGGGTTTTTTTAACCCAGCATTTTTTAGAGTGAATCAATGGGCTTAAACAACTTGCCTTTTACAGCAGATTTAGTTTACAAACAAGTGGCAGTCATTACTTAAAAATGATTATCATTTACAATAATCAATACTAAAAAGTAATATTATTAATTGAGTTTCACGCCATGTGCACACTTAAGCTCCGAGGATCTTGCAGTTCTTGGCACATTAAGTCAGACATGAACAGTTCAATGAATTGTTACCTGAAGACCAGATCATTGAATTAAAAAGTTGTTGACTTGAGTTGTTACATTCAACTGCTAGTGTCACAATGCCACAAATATTGTCAAACCTGAAACATTTATGTAAAGGCATCTCTCTGTCTCTTTATTGTTCAGACTGAGTTTGAGTCACAACCAGTCTGGCACTGCTCATATCATTCTTTAAATCCCACAGAGAGTTGTCCTGTACACTTGTACGGGCGGTCCGTACTGAGCGCTTCTGTCTTTCCTCTCTGGAGTCCAATCTAATCCCACCCGCTCTGTCCACGGTGTGTTGTCTGGCCTGCTAATAAGGAGAGAGCTGTGGGTATACCGGGGCAGTTTGATTGCAGTGGCTGAGCCCGTCGAGTGGCCAGCACGGGAGCACCACAGATGCAAGCATTAACATGTGGTTTGAGAGCTGGAGGATAGTGTTTCTACATTAGCTTCAAGCCTTCCATAGCATCTGCTCTGTTTGTTTGGAGTAACGGGGCCCGGCAGAGTGCAGGGCCAAAAAGGGGAATTATTCTGCAAACAGAGAAAGGTAATAAACACACACACACACATGTTTGTTTTTTTTTTGAAATGTGGGGACATTCCATAGGCGTAATGGTTTTTATACTGTACAAACCGTATTTTCTATCCCCCTACACTACCCCTACCCCTAAACCTAACCATCACAGGAAACTGTGCACACTTTTACTTTCTCACAAAAATTAATTCTGTATGATTTATAAGCCTTTTGAAAAGTGGGGACATGGGTAATGTCCTCATAAGTCACCCTCTCCTTGTAATACCTATGTCATACCCATGTCATTATACACATTTGTGTCCTGATATTTCACAAAAACATGCCCACACACACACACACACACACAGCAGTAGGTTTTCATACACCATTATTTTCCTGCTTGGCTTTACTCGTGAAGCCCTGAGCCCTGACCCAGAGAGGAGGCATTGTTGGTTAAAAATACGCAGTGATGTTGTTTCGATTCTCACCGAGTCAGCAAAAGGGAACTAACGCCCTATTTTAGGGCAACAGTTGAAGAGTTTATGGATTTACGCACACCAAGTACACTCTAAAAAATGCTGGTTAAAAACAACCCAAGTTGGGTTGAAAATGGACAAACCCAGCGATTGGGTTGTTTTGACCCAGCAGTTGGGTTAAATGTTTGCCCAACCTGCTGGGTTGTTTTATTTAACCCAACAATTGTTTACAAATTACTATATGTCTGGCTTAAAATGAACCCAAAATAGGTTGGAAATTAAAAATCAGACTCATAATTACTAGAGGCAACAATAATAATCAAAAAGATGAGCATTTATTAATAAGCAATTTAATAAATGTTTATTGTTTAAATATTATTCAAAAAAAGTATCAATAAATGTTTGTTTATTAAACATATTAATAAATGTTAATTTCCAACATATTTTGGGTTCATTTTAAGCAAGAAATACACTAATTTAAAAAAATATTTGGGTTAAATAAAACTACCCAGCAGGTTGGGCAAACATTTAACCCAGCCGCTGGGTTAAAACAACCCATTCGCTGGGTTTGTCCATTTTCAACCCAACTTGGGTTGTTTTTAACCCAGCATTTTTTAGAGTGTAGTTGCATAAATTTGAGCCACCTATTATCTTTTGAATTTTTCACTGCCCTACTGTATATATGAGGTCAGGCTGAAAGAGCTTTTATTTTTAGTTGTCTGTTGTTCTTATATAACATCACTTATATAATGTTAAGGTTTAATAGCCACGTTTAATAGCCATATTATATATATATGCAGATGTGTGTGTTGCTTGTATTGGATTTCTGAGCTTTCCATTTGTGACCATAGTGTTTGGTAACTATGTTGTGATGTAGCTTAATGGTCAAGAATCAATAATAAGTAAAGGTGACGTAGGGACAAAAGAGTTATGGAGATCACAGTTATGTTGCATCATCCATCAATAATAATAACAATAATGATAATTAATAGTTAATTATGATATACTTAATAAAATTATTATATATTCATTCCCTTATTTTACATGACTATTATGCACATTAAGCACACTCCTTGTTCTGTTGTAATTAGTCAAACATGATGCTCCGTATTTGAAATTAATGATATTTCAAAGCTACAGCACGGGGATGAGGGGCAAATGTTTCATTGGTTGCACTTTATTTTACAGTACGTGCACTTACATGTACTTACTGTGTACTTACCTAAGAAAGTACTGGGTATTATAAGGTAACTACATGGGTTAAGGTTAGGTATAGGGGTAGGTTCAGGGTTATTACCTAGTTATTACCCAGTTATTGCAATTACGATAATAAGTACATAGTATGTACATGCGGAACAGGGCTGTAAAATAAAGTGCTACCGTTTATTGAATAACTTACATTTCAGTCTGTTCACCAC
>RJVU01063416.1:3913022-3958776 GCA_003731715.1 Anabarilius grahami | reverse complement strand
AAAAAAAAAAAAAAAAAAAAAAAGAAAAGAAAGAAAGAAAAAAAAAGAAAAGATGATTGCGACTTTTTATCTCACAATTCTGACATTTTTTACTAGTTCACAAATCACAATTCAGATTTTTTTCTCTCAATTGCGAGTTTATATCTTGCAATTCTGACTTCTTTTCTCAGAAATGTGATATATCAAATAAAGTCCAATTCTTAGGGGGAAAAAAGACTGGCTTTTTTTCCCTCTCAGAATTTCTCCCATTGTATTGCACAATTCTGACTTTATAACTCGCAATTCTGAGAAAAAAGTCAGAATTGCGAGTTTATATAAACTCACATTTGTGACTTTATGGCTCGGTTTCACAGACAGGGCTTAGCCTAAGCCAGGATTTACTCCAATTAGGGCATTTAGGTAGCTTTTATAAACATTCACTAGAAAAAACATCACTGGTGTGCATCTTGAGACAAAACAATGGCACTGACATATTTAAAGATATGTCAGTGCAAGTTACTTTCAGTTAAAACAGCTCAAACATGCATTTTAGTCTATGACTAGCTTAAGCCTTGTCTGTGAAACCGGGGGTATAACACACAATTGGGACTTTATATCACGCAATTCTGACTTTATAACACGCAATGGCAAATTTATATCACACAATTAAAAAAAAAAAACTGCTAACATACAAAGCTGTAGGATTGCTTTAAAAGACTAAGTCATCTGGAGCTTTTTTTGTTTGTTTGTTTGTTTGTTTGCAAGTCCCCATTATGAAAAATAAAACTAGACTTTCTGTAAATATGTTTATGCATTGCTCCAGTGGGACTGTCAATGAAATGGGATATTGTAGGTCACATCAGATGAAACGTTTATGATAAAAGATATAAGATTTGCACCAGACACAATGTCATATTAGTGTTTGACAACAGCAAAAAATTCTGCCTTCTCTACAAGTCCCTCATGAATTCAGGTCTCAAACCCATTATAAAGGTCTGCTGGACGCAAGCCTGATCTGTTTTAGACTTAATCCTAGCTTGTTAAGTCCTAAGTAAACACTAATTGTTTTCCTGGAGACAGGCGTGTTACTTGGTTACTTTAAGAAATGCTTGTCTTAAGCCTTTTATTATGGTGAAGCTTCACTGAAAATTAGCCATGAGAAATATCTGTCACTCATTCATTCACTTCCCTGACTGCAGTTATTCAAAGCTGTTATTACTGTGAGTGATTCTATGAATTGATATGTTAGAGAGAGAGAGTATGTGTTTAGCGGATGTACTTTGATAGTACTTATTATATCGCCTCAGATAAGTGCTAGGTCTTGTATAGGGTGTTTACCTGTGTATGCAGGTAAATCTCAGAAAGAAATGCTGTATTTTACCCCAAAATCGAAGAAAAAAATATTACCAAAAATATTTTTAATATTTCAATAATATCTAATATTTATCAATGTTTTTTTTTGTTGTAAATGTAGCATAATTTAATGACAATAAAGTAAATTTTCACTAATTAATATTATTATTATAATTATTATTTATTAGCATTGCAGTTATGGAATTTTGTCATGAAAATGGAAAATATCTTAATGGTCCCAAAATTTAAAATGCATTTTCATCAAGTAAAATGTATTAATGTGGTCACACTTTACATTAGGATTCTTTAACTACTATGTACTTACATCTAAATGAATGAATGAATGAATGAAGGAATAATGTACTTGTGTTCATGTTGTACTGCAAAACACTTTTGATGCTATTGAGGTGGGATATGGGTAATTATAATTGATCTTTTTGTGCACATGTATTTTTCACTTTAATATGTGTGTGGAGATCAGTAGCTGTGCTTCATGTGGAGTTATCTTCTTGAATGGATTTATTCGATTTTCAGCAAACATTTATTATGCAGCGCTGGCCATGAGAAAATATGCCTTCAGTTAAGATGCTTGTATAATTTTTATGAAAGCTTTATAGGTAGATAGAAAAAAAAAAACTTTGCTAGATGAATTTTTCTTTTCAACAGTTGAAATTGGATATCAAAGGGAAGTGAATAGATCTTTTCATCTGTTCCCGCTTGAACAACTGGGTTCTTTGATGAAGAATCCCTGTCTGGTTACTCCTATCAGAATAAACATTACAGCAGTCAGAGACTTTAGCAAGCAGACATATTGTACTCCTGTCTGAACAAAGAAGGTCCTTTATTTCTCCCTCCCTCTCTCTCTCTCTATGTGGTAAATAAGATCTGGCACCTGTGTCAGTATTGATCATTCAGTCGTAACTCAATTTGATAGATGAATGATGATTAATGTTGGGCTGGGGGACACTGGCCAGACTGTCTAATATATAATAGTAAATATTTACAGTTAGCGCTGTACTATTTTGGCTCACATATCTCAGAATGTTCACCCTGGAGCATTCAGAGAGAGAGAGAGAGAGAGGCTGCAGATCTTGGCTGCAGGAACGATCTGAAAAATGCTTGGCTCATGAATATTAATTAGGTGACGAAACATTTTCCAGCGCTAATATTCTTCGCTAACTGGTTTGCTGAAAGGCTGTGGCCGCAGTCAAAGTTGCATTAAAACCAATCAGTCAATTTGGTTGCCATCTTGGAAATGTCCCTGGGCAGCTATTTTGTAAGTAGGCTGTAGAATGCTGCAGGGATGATGTCTTTTTGTAGGCCAAAACCCAGAAATGATTTAGCATTTTAGCACTTCTGGTTTTATCCTGAAGTCAATAAGTTAAATGTCTGAAATAAGGCCTAGTTAACACAAGCTCAAGATATTTCCACATTTTATTCTACAACATAAAACACATCACCCAAACCACCTTTATGATTCTCAATAGTTTTTTTAAAGCTTTTACTTGTTTTGAAAAATGTGGTTGCTAACAAGTGGCTAAATGGGACTGCAGAGGTTGTCGGGAACATTAAGCGTCTACAGCTGAACAGGGATGTGTTTCCCGTACAACGACGTAACTCGCTGCTTCACTACCATAGTATGATGCATCGTTGAACAAATCATCTAGATAGTAACGACTGTTTCCCAAAACCGTATTGTCGTAAACCTGTCGTTCAACCACGTTGGTGAATGATGTCACGCAAGAGTAATAACTTCTTTAAATTAATCCGTTTGAGATCAAATTAATGCTAGATTTTTTGCTATAAATTATGGACATGGCATCTGAGGATTAATTCTCATTTTTCTCAGTTATTTTGCTTTATTTCCAGATTCAATCATAGGCTTATTCTTACGTATCAGAGCATGCATGAACATGCGCACTCTTCAAAAACGGTGCTTAAAATCTCGACAAACTAAAATATGAAATGACATTTGTATATATTCGAAATAAAAGATATGCATTGTACTTAATGTCAGTTTGGTTATTTTGCTCCAGATAACGATTTATTACAGTTTTTTTTAATTGCTTTGGTGCAATTTTCACAAGCAACTGGTCAATTTTCAAAACTCTTAGTACTAATATCACAGCAGGTCATCAAAAGTGCACTTTTTTCAAACATTTCAGCATATTTTCAATTGTGTTAGTACAATGCACAAAATCAGAAAGTATCGTTTTCACTACGCAAAATAAGTGTTTCATCTATATAAATGTTTCATTCACAGTAACTGCCTTTCATAATGCTAGTACTGTCAAACTTTTGATTTGCATCTCTTCTCATTCAGTTTAATACATTTGTCTATTATTTAATCCAACTGAGCTTAATGGTTAATCAATGGATCATTTGGTACACCTATAGATTTCTATATTGATTCTATAGGCATAGTTTCTATAGAACTTGTTTGCATTTTCCGATATGGATAACCAAATGTAATGAATTCTTTTTACATTATAAGCAATTTATCTTAGATGATCACCACAATTACCAAAGTGAGTGTGTGGGGTCATGGTAAACTCATGGTAAATCCTGCGTTGTGAACCAAATGTCCCCACTAGGTCTAAAATTACTGGTATTACCATCCTTTGGTTGGACATTTGGTTCACAACGCAGGGTTTACCATGACTTTGTTTTGTTTTTTTGGTCCCCATGAGGTAAACAGCTTTTACAGTAAATCATACAAAATTATATTTTTATAAAATGTAAAAATGCAGAATGTTTTCTGTGATGGGTAGGTTTAGAGTTAGGGTATATAATATATAGTTATGAGAGAGAGAAGGGGGGGGTTGAAATTTGTGAACAGAGCAGGATAGAGTGACTGTATAACTGGCTAAGGACTGACTGTATAACATCAGACTGATTAGAGGCATTACCATGGTATAGAGAGACTGCCTCATTATTGTAACTCACCCTTCATCTGTAAAGATCAACTACAGTATAGATTCAATCATATGGTACAGTGGGAACATTTACTGTATTGCCAGAACACTCTGTTTTACACAAAACCTCATGACTGTCATACTCTACAACTTATGATAACACACTGAATAGATATTATTACAAACACTATGGATTTTATGTCAGTTATGTTATTTAGGTAATGTAAGTGCATTTTCTAATTGTGGCATCTGTAGCCTTTGTAACTGTAATTATTTCAGCAACGAGGGTGATTTGAAACATGTATCTTGCATTGTTTGCTATTGAATTAACTGAATGTTAAAAGTACTAAACTGAAAAAAGATCATACTGTTGTGTTTCGGTGATTAAGCCAAATGTTCCCATTACATATTACAATAATCTTGTGTTTGAAACAATGATTATGTGGACTGAAAACATGTGCAACTGACTGAAAGCATTCCATCAGGTTTTGAAAGAATGACTAGCTGCGTTACAAGTGTGATCAGTTTGGATTTTTGTACTAAGAGTTTTGAAAATGTACACCTTACTTGTGAAAATAGTACCAAAGCGAATAAAAAAACTGTAAGTCCACATGTCATAAAAACAAGAAACTAACCACAGCTCGAGAGCTGTCGTTCCAACCACACAAGTTCGTGATGCAGTTTGCGACTGTTCGTTTGAACTATGGTTTCGGGAAACACCAAATCGTTTAACTATGTTAATAATGACGGAACTTGCAATCTTAGTTGGCAAACAATGCTTTTGGGAAATGCATATACTCAATAGTCCTTTTTCACAGCCTTGATATGTTTATAATCATGCTCTTGCAAATTATTCAAATTCTAATGGATTGTATTTAGGCTTCAAATTTCATGAAAGAAGTGTTGACTTGTGAAAATGTTCATGATGAACAAAACGTCAAAGATTCATACATTTTTGTTGGTCACAACTACAATAACCATCATGTTTACACAGCACACACAACACCTCTGCACTTTATTTCTATCAACATGGGGAAAGGAGAGCTGTCAGTCAATAAATGTGAAAAAGTAACTTGCATTACTTATTTGAAAAAGTAACTTAGTTATTTTGTTGTAAATTGAAAACGTAATGCGTTACTTTACTAGTTACTTGAAAAAGTAATCTGATTACGTAACTCAAGTTACATGTAATGTGTTACCCCCAACAATGCTGATAGCATTCACAAACAAGACAGAGCAAGTAATTCTTAAAGCTGGAATACACTACAAGACTGAAAACCTTTTTAAATTTCAAAACGATTATAAACACCAGGCATCATACATATGCCGACTGTAAATGGTTACAGAGGAAAAACTGGGCATCAATCACTAAACATCTGATGATCACAAACAACTTTCAGATCATTCCAAACACAAAAAACTCATGCAGAAACATTTGCCTTGCTTCTAGAAGATGCATGACAAATGAAAACAAAATGTGTTTTAAAATCGTTTCAAAATATATCCTCAGACTGGATAGAGTTATAGTCTGAAGCTAAACAGTCCATCATACACTACATGATTTTCTGTGAAATCTGTTAACTCATATCTGCAGATTGTTCTGACTTTCACCAACTAGCATTGACTTGTCCAGACTGTTAATCTGGGCAAATCTCGGCATTACGTCATGAGCATGTCCAGATAGCAAGCAGTGTTAATTTTGGCAGCCATTTTTGATTTAGTCTTAGTCTTTAGCTTAAGACGAAAATGCTCCTTAGTCTTAGTCACATTTTAGTCATTTTAGTCTTTCATATTTTAGTCTAGTTTTAGTCGACGAAAAGTCATCACATTTTTGTCAAGTCTTAGTCATTACTTTCTGTCAGGACCACTATCGTCAAATATGATAGATAATGCATAGAGTTTGTATTGGCGGTATGGTTCTGTTCTGGGCAAGAACTCACTGCGCATCCATGCAGCCTAGCATGGATAAGAGCAGGGAGAGCAGCAATAAACCCCCTAGGGTAAACAGAACAGGACCAACATATGCAGATATCATTAAATGTCATAATTTAAGGAAGACATATTTTGAGAATTAGTCTGATTAGGGGAATAATAAGGCCAATCCTGACTGAAGAGAGGAGGAGCTGGGGATGGAGGAGGGTAATTTGCTCCTGAGAATGCAATAGCTGCTGATAATACTGAGGAGCTTATATATAGATGCCGTGATAGGCGTCATATTCCTATAGGTAGACGCAAGTCACCTGGGAGTCAGCTGATGCAAGCTTGACTGATGTGACCTGCCAGAACTGACGCTAACGCTAGATTTTAGTCAAACTACAGTTACCAACATTAATTTTGATAGCTATTTTATATGTAGTATTTAGACAAAATAGTCATTATAATTTTTCTCTTTAGACCAATTCATTTAAGCTTATGAAAAATTTGAATCAACTTAACAGACTGTATTGACATTGCACTCTTAGCAGTAGCACTTGTGCAAATGTACATATCCTCTTTCAGTGGTTCTCAAACTTTCTAGAGTGTTGTACCCCCTGAGAGATTTAACATCCTTCTGTGCACCCTCTCTTTTCCACTTAGACTGCAGTTACACATTTCCATTAAGGGACAATATTTGCCTTCTTAAATCGATTTTTCTGTGCATTTTTTACCTTTATAAATACCTTTGTAAAATAAATAGTGCCTTAAATACATAAAAAATAAATAAATAAATAAATAAATACAATGATGATAAAAACGAAGTGATACTTTTAAATATTACATTAAAACCGCCAGTAGGTGGCGGTAAGTCACTGTTTTTATGAGTGAATCATCGAGTCATTCATTCTTTCAGTATCAAAACAAGCGGCTGTATTAATGAATGGATCATTGAATCATTGACGATTCGTTCAAAGCCACAGGTTCGTTCACAAAACAGCTAGTCTGTTGCAGTTCTGCTGTGTCTTTCGTTGCAAAATAGAGCAAAAATTAGGCTTGGGAAATTATATATTATATTAGGGCAATATTCTTGCTGGTATAATATGGTCAACATTAAAAACATTAACTCGCAGAAGGGTATGTTTTTGTATCGAAGAGAGTTTTAATCTTAATTCTACATGCAGTCTGTGTCTATATTTGTTCTTCATGCTATTAAGTGCTAAATCCTCACTTTTACAAAGGTAACGTTATATTGTCGAGAACAGCACTGTAGCGATGCTCACTTATGTGGGTGCAGTCAGTTTCGACCGTGAAAGATGAGAGAATCTGATTGAATGTAGTGTATATACGACATTTTACCTGCTAGAAATACATGTTCAGTTTTCATGTTATTTTAAGGTGGAGTAGAATAAAATGAACGGCACTTTTCGCGTCAGTTTGAGAAACACTGCTGGATATAAGATTCCCAGATTTAGTCAGTAAACGAGCAGTGCAATATAGACACTTTAATTTAAGTAGAAATCTCAAATGAACAGTGCTGAACTTTAGCTTACTTGTGTTTTCAGATCATACGCGCTTCAGTGTAGAGAGGGCTCGCGGTTGCCTGATAGCAAAGATTAAGTAAAACGTTTTCTTTAAACAGAAAAGCTCTGGTAGGGGGTTTAAATTCTGGAAAGCTGGCAACCGTAAGCGTGACAGCTCGTAAAGACAGTCTGTAATGTTTTGTCTCCTTTATTCGACAAAAACAAAAAGTGATTTCAAAAGAGTGATTTTGGTCAAGTGTTTAGTCTTTTAGCCACATTTCAGTCTCGTCTTTTTTTCGTCAATGATATTGCATGTGTAGTTTTATTCACGTTATCGTTAAATGAAATTGGTGTCGTCTCTCATCGTCTCGTCTTAGTCATGGAAAAAAAGGTAGTCAACGAACATTTTTCGTCATAGTTTTCGTTAACGAAATTAACACTGATAGCAAGTAGCAAATCATGTTTGTGGCTGTGATGTGCAATATGCCCAAACTTCCAGTTTCAATAGGAAATCCACACATAAAACTATTTCATGGGGTGTTTAAAGTTATTGTTGCTATGCCCCTGCTGCAGATAATGTGAAAGGATGTGTGTTTGAGCCATTGGCGGTAGAAGGAGTGTGTATGTGTGTGTTGGTAACTGAGAGCAATGGTTGTTAATTAGAAGAGTAGAGGACATGACGGGTTTTGCCTTGTCTGACCCAGCAGTGCTGTTTCACTGTCAGTCGTTTAGCCGTTTAGCCTGGCCAGGGCGGCACAGCAAGAGGGACACATTACGAGGTGTTAGGGGAGATAGCAGAAGCCGACAGAAGTATAAATCATGCTAGCTGTTAGTATGAGGCGAGGCTCTCCTCCCGAGGGGGGGGACGGAGAGAGGAGCAGGGCAGAGGAATCATGTGGTTTGTCTTCACGTCCCAGTAGCTTTCAGGCTAATAAACGGATTAGAGTCCACTTTGAGCGAAAGACAAAAAAGGATTTCTGCTGTTCGGGGAGAGAGAGAGGAAGTGGGAGCGGACTTGAATGAGGATGGTTTGGCTCTGAAAGCAGGCCAGCACTACAGGGAGAAACTGTGTGGGCTCCTGTCGAGTTTTGAAGCGATTGGAACGCTTAGCGCCTTTGATGAGACGTTAGCGGCATATTGTGGCACTTATGAAACGGCACAGAAAAAGATCTATGAATCAGTACTCACCGTCACTGCAGTCAAACGCTCTCAGAGTACCTGCAAGTGAATGAACAAATGTCAATCTCAGTGTTACACAAGTTTTGCTATTAGCATTTGTACAGTTTAGGTTGCAAGTTTCTGCCTAAGAATATTCCATTTGAAAGTACCTAGAAACTTCATGTAGGGTGAATTCAGGGTGACTGGCACACTTTTTGCCATTGAGATGACTTGAGAAAAAGAGTCCCAATCAACCTGAATTCACCCTATATACCATAAATGACAAGACACTTTTAAAGACCCCATGAATCAGACTTCAGTTTACTTCATAGCCATGAAGTAAGAGGCAGGTGGTATTTATAATTTATGGGAAATGGATGTTTCCACTCTAAAGACTATTATTTGGGGTAAAAAAAAAATCTACTCTTCAGCAGACAAGATGAATCAGCAATATTTTTGTTCGATTTTCCATGGAGAAAATGACTTTAAGTTTTAAATGCAACCATCATATAGACTAGCATTTAGATGGAAAGCCACAAAACATCCATTTTTATTTCATTTGGTCTTCAGTATTAAATCGAAAAAAGAGAAAACAGTTTGTTAAGACAAACTTTGGTGTTGGCTTGAGAAAGCCTGCCATAAATGTTTGAAGTAGATTTAAAATAGCCTGAAGTTTGAAGGTTGTAAAGCCATGCAGTCTATCAGAAAAACAGGTATTCTGAGTGGTTACCTAGGGTATTCTGAGGCTAGGGTATTCTGAGTGGTTGCTAGGAGGTTGCTAGGGTGAGAGAGAGGGAGGTTGTTTGTGCTTAGATTTGAATTTATGACAGTTAAAGTTTTAACAGTTTTTGCTCATTTTGGGAAAACCGAATGAGCCAATTTTTAGGTTCCATTTTAGGAGAACCTTAAAGGTTCACCCAAAAGAAGATATTTTGAAGAATGTTGGAAACCAGACAGTTTCTGGTCCCCATTAACTTCCATAGTAGAAAATACTGCTGGCTGGAACGTCTGGCTACCGACGTTCTTTAAAATATATTCTTTTGTGTTCATCAGAACAAAGAAACTCATACAGGTTTGGAACAACTTGAGGGTGAGTAAATGATGACAAATTTTTTCATTTTTGGGTGAGCCATCCCTTTAAGTCCGATCATTTTGAAAATATAGCAGCCTGAACGTCTGACCCAGGTAGCTTTAAAGATCTAGAAATTTCATCTAAGAAGAAGAATAATAATAATTTCAAGTTTAAATTCAATGTTGCCTTTTTCAAGGCAAAAGCTTTCGCAATGTGCCTTTCTATCCTAATCACAACCAAGATGTAGGAAGTCAGTAGGAGTGGTTTGGTATTGTCTGTCCCAGCTTTTGTGTAACTTGTTTAGCGCTACGTCTAGCATAGCGAGGAGAGGGGGCAATTTTGCTCCTGACCCTGTCAGATGGATCCTGAGATGGTCGCTCAGGGCCCCTCACCCACTCAATGCTTTCTTTCAGCACTGCTCTGGGATCAGGCTTGGGGTCACAGGCAGAAAGACGAGCCCTGGGTGCCTAATTTAGAGGGGAAAAACGTTGTTTTGTGAAGGTTCTGAAGGAGCTTTACAACTTCCGAAAGTTCCTCTGACCGCCCCAATAACCCCTTCCCATGATTTTGAGTTTTGTATGTTAATACGCATCAAATGCCGTTCAAACACAATGAGGAGGCCCTGGTTCGGAAACAACAAGAGAGTGGGCGGGAAACCGACCCAGCATTTGCTTGTCTTTGACCTGAATATAATTCTTTGGTTAGGAGCGTCAGCTTTGATACTTTCATTTGACTTATCCAGGAAGACTTGACTCTCGGTAATGTGCCAATATAACCTCAAGCCAAATAAATCCACAAGCATTATCTTTGACCTTTTTTTCTTGTTTGTTTTTCATTTTCAAATGTGACAAAATGTAATACAAATCTAGTAATAACTACACCAACTATACACCATATCATCAAAGACATGCTTGGACCTCTTTGAGAGCAGTAAATGAAAGGAAATACAAAGATAGTTTGACTTTATCAGAAGTCTTTGCTAAAATAAAAGCTTGTAATTCCTCAGGGCTATAACTTCTATTCTCAGCAAAGGCTTATAAATTCTTATTGCAGCAAATTGTCATTCCCATAGGAAAATTTTATTGCTCAGCGATCCTTTCATAGCTAAAGAAAATTAATTGAGTTCTCAGTTATGCTTTTAAAGGTACATGCTACTTAAAAGGATTGTCCACCCAAAAATGATTTACTTACCCACATGTTGTTCAAAACCTGTATTATATTCTGGTAACACTTTATTTTAAGTTCCAATTCTCACTGTTAACTAGTTGTTTATTAGCATGCATATTACTAGGGTATTGGCTGTTTATTAGTACTTACAAAGCACATATTAATGCCTTATTCTGCATGGCCATATTCTACATCCCTCAATCCTACATAATACCTAAACTTAACAAATACCTCACTAACTATTAATAAGCAGTAATTATGAGTTTACTGAGGCAAAAGTCATAGTTAATAGTTAGTTAATAGTGAGAATTGGACCCTAAACTAAAGTGTAACCTGCAGTATATTCTTTTTGCCAAACATTTGTCCATACAATGCAAGTCACTGGTCACCAAAACTGTTTGGTTACCAACATTCTTCAAAATATCTTCTTATATGTTCCACAGAAGAAAGAAGATCATACAGGTTTGGAATGACATGAGTGAGTGAACGTTTTGGGTGAACTACCCCTTTAAGTATCATGTTTCAGATGTTCCTTCTAAAATTATTATGGAGACTAAAAAATTATTATTATGGAGAAAAAACAAAACAAAAACAAACCTCTTCTTACCTTCTGCTTTCTAAGAGAAATAACTGGGAGACTAAAGACAACATCAAGTCAAAATGGACCATGTTTACTGTTTATCATTTTAATGCATGTTGATGATTCTATTATTCAATCTTGCATGCAAAAAAACAAACAACAACAAAAAACTACTAATAACCCTGACACTACATTCCTTTTTTGGCTGACATTACGAATTCCTACATATTTTTCATACTGAATATCAAGCATTGCATTTTGACTTGAACAAGATCTCATCTTTGATTTTTTATTTCTTACAGGATGTCCTATTTGGTGTATGTCACATAAAATATTTACCACGTTTTATTGTAATTTTTCTTATTAATTTTTTCCGTGCCGCTTATTCATTTTTTTCGGAGCTACTAACACAAGATTTTGAAACTCCGCCCTCTTCTTGGGAGCAGTAGCTCATTTGCATTTAAAGGGACACACACAAACATGGAGCGTTTTTGCTCACCCTCAAAAAGTGACAAATTTAACATGCTATAAAAAATTATCTGTGGGGTATTTTGAGCTAAAACTTCACATACACATTCTGGGGACATCAGAGGCTTATTTTACATCTTGTAAAACTGCCATTATATGACCCCTTTAATCTGGGTACTTTTCACTTACTGTTTTTCGAATAATATTCTGACTATTCAGAAGGAATTTGATTTTGGACGCAACGTTAGTCTTAATCTAAGTCTTTGCTCCTGGCTCCAATTTAGCTGACTAAAAAATTGTTATTGCACTTAATTACATTAAAGGTCTATAATTCCTCAGTACCGTTAAGGGTTTGGCAAATTATTCAGAGTTAATTTGTAATATTTTTTTTTTAAAGTGTGCACAAACCATCTGTCACTACAGTAACCAACACTCATTTACCTCTCTCTCTCTCTCTCTCTTGTCCATCTGTGTGTGGCTGGTGTATTGTATAATATGAGGGTTGACCTGCTGGCGTCCGCTGCCTCTGGTACACACATGGCCATATAAAGGACGTCCCAACCTTCCCTCTCTCTCCTGCAAGGTGCCAAACTCTGCTTTTTAATTATTCATTACACAGCCCTGCCCTGAGAACGCCATCGTGCTGTGTTTCGGTCCAGACGTGGATGGCTGCCATAGCGCAGAGAACGCTTGTTCTATCCCACTGAATGTTTGCAACCATCTGCTGAGGTTCGGCGCAGCAGTGTGCGAGGGGATGTTTGATTTTTTAACACTCTGTTTAGTGTGTGTCCTGGCGTGTCACTCCCATATTTCCTTCTGTTTGGACTCTAATGGCTGTAGTGCGTGCATACGGGCGCCTGCAGGCTGAACCTGCTTGGCTAATATTCCTCTCACACAGGTCGTAGCGTGCTCGCTGCATTGATTGCGTGCGTGTGTGTCTGTCCTTTTGCATCTCATTAGTTTCTCCTTGCTAGGGCGGGGAAAACCGATATTCGCTTGCTGTATGGTACCCTATGCCCTCTTTCTCTCTCTCTGAACATCCCTGTCCTATCACTCTCCATGTTGACTTTGTTTGAGACAATCCATTATTTTTGATAAGCTCATTTTCTTTCTGTCTTATCGAACCACAGGCAGAAGCGTGAGAGAGATGTGGCCGAGGTTCCTAAGGGCCAATGGGGGCCGGTGCTGTAGGGCCAGTGTAAACACTAATCAGCTTTAATTTCAGCATCTCATCACGAGGGGCTCTGTGTGTGTGATCTGTATTAACCGCTCAGTAATGGGTCTTACAGCACTGCAGTTGTTGAACAATAATCTCGGACCCTTCACAGAATGTCCAATGCGTATTGCATACAAAAATGGCTAAATTCGCCAGCTCCAATCAATTCCCGGGACTCGGGGTGCATGTTTGCACCAGTTCCCAGGCTGCTGCAATGAACGCTTCCAAGAACTAGTCACTGGATTTGCCAGAGGTTTGCGGTTGTGAGATTGAATGTTTTAAAGAACACTACATTAACATATTTCTGGAAAATAAGTCACACCAGGTCAAAACTGCATTGTTGATAAAAAGCAAACAAACAAAAAAAACAAAAAAAACATAACCCACTGTAAACCCTAACACTCAAAATAATTAATCGGTTTAAGACAAACATAAATTAAACAAATTAGCTTAGTCAAATGAACTTTTTTGAGTATTTAGCACTTTATTTTTCTTTCAAGTTCACAGAACTGATATATTTTAAGTAAACTGAACTGTTTCATAGTTTTAAGTTTTATGAACTTAATTCTTTTATTTTAGACAAACTGAAACTGTGCTGGGATTTCTATTTCCCAGCATGCTTTGCACATGGCACTTGAAAGGGAGAGTAAATGTTAAAATTAAGTGTTATATACTGTCTTTTTGGGGGGGTTTTTTGTGCAAGATTAATGTTAAGTGGGAGATTTAGTAGTGATTAAGGATTTTTTAAATGCTAATTTAGAAGAGTTTCTGGGTTTTTGGAGTGTTACCATCATGGTGAAAAGTGGTGCATGCAGCTTGGTTTGAGAGCAAGTATGTTAAATGCTTTATTATTAAGTGCTATACCATGCCATTGTTTACATATTAGGAAGTTAGCATTTTCTGAATTAGCTTGTTTAGCTAGCTAAGTTTACACTAATACAATTTTTCACATTGAAATTTTTTTAAGTTAAATGTATGAATAAGTATACTCAAACATTTCAAGTTAAGGACAATTAAAATCTGCCAGTTCTACTTAATAAAACTTTACATTTCTTAACTTAAAAATTTGAGGCAACTGATTGCCTCAAATTTTTGAGTTTTGCCAAATTATTCGGGTTTGCAGTGTACAGTAAATTTTTATTATTACATTTATAAATAATATAAAATTCCAGTAAATAAAATGAAATGTTTACAAACATTATAAACACTATAACTGAAATTATGTGTGGGAAATGTCCTATAGAAATCAACTTAGCCTCGTACCTCTCTTATTCGGCACAAATCCAAATGTGTGTCCTTTGCGCATGTTTGACGTTAATTATGTTATATAATTCCCCTAATGAAAAAAAACCTATATCAAAATGTATTTAAGATACAGTATAGTACAAATCCATGATCATATTTACTGACATATCGCTTGAGACTGATGTAATTATTATAATCCAACTTTATTTAGAGTACTTCATTACTGCACAATGCACATTTCTTAATATTAAGCCTAAAATGTGTTTTAATACCACTATTAGTAAGGATAGTATGATCACTGAATAACATCAGTCTTTAATTGCAAGATATTTAAAGTGTACCTAAAGTATATATGCAATAGTTCCATTTTAGCACATTCAAATATACTTAAGTATATCTTTAGATGGACCTCTGCACTACTTCCAGATAACCTAAAGTGCATTAAGTACAAACTTAGTAGACTTTAAGTATATAAATTTAGTAAACCAAAAGTACAATTGCAGGGTATTTATATTAAGTACATAAATGTGACCCTGGACCACAAAACCAGTCATAAGTTGCACGTGTATATTTGTAGCAATACCCAACAATACATTGTATGGTTCAAAATTATCGATTTTTCTTTTATGCCAAAAATCATAAGGATATTAAGTAAAGATCATGCTCCATGAAGATATTTGGTTGCACTTTATTTTACAGTACGTGCACTTACATGTACTTACAGTGTACTTACCTAAGAAAGTACAGGTATTATAAGGTAACTACATGGGTTAGGGGTAGGTTCAGGGTTAGTACCTAGTTATTACCCAGTTATTGCAATTACTATAATAAGTACACATAGGGAACAGGACTGTAAAATAAAGTGCTACCAGATATTTTGTAAATTTCCTACCATAAATATATCAAAAATTAATTTTTGTGAGTGGATATGCATGGCTAAGGACTTCATTTGGACAACTTTAAAAGGCAATTTTCTCAACATTTTTATTTTTTTATTTTTTTTGCACTCTCAGATTCCAGATTTTGATTTTCAAATAGTTGTATCTTGGCCAAATATTGTCCTATCCTAACAAACCATACATCGATGGAAAACTTATTTATTCAGATATCTCAGATAAATTGACCCTTATGACTGGTTTTGTGGTCCAGGGTCACAAATATGCAAATATATTTGTAGTATATTCAGCATATATTTCAATACATTTTGGTATATTTATATTTCACTAGGGTCACTTTGGAATATAAGTCACAGCACAATGTTATTCCCATTGGAACGTTTTATGGCTGAATTTATTGTCTGTTTTGTGATTGATTCTGTCACATGACACCACATTTTTCTGGTTATAGTGATCACTATCAATGTTTTGCTGTTTGTGAACAGGAAGCATGGATGCTAAGAGTTTAGCCTTTTTGGTGTTAGCTATTTTTGACTAAAGTAACATTAGTGACCATAGACATTTTTTTCTGCAATAATTTAGCTGCAGTATAAATGTCACCAATATGAACCAGACTTAAGAGACTTGCAGTGTGACTCTATCTCTACCCTTCTGTCCTCTAGTAAACTATTTTTTTATTTTTTGAAAATCTAAGAGGAAGTGAAGAGGAACTCTGTGTGTGTGTGTGTGTGGATGGGGATGATTTCTGACTCTGTGTTGCCGCTCAGTTCCCCTGACACCTGTGTGCTAATTAGGGTCGTATTGGTGCATTCCACGCTAATGACTTCAGGCTGCATACAGTGGCTGTAAACATTTACTCTCATCGTCTGCTGAATGCTATTATCTCATTGATGGCATGTGTGTGCGTACAAACACAGAGAGTTTTCTCACTGTGCTTATTAACGCCCACCATAGATTTTATCAGCTGTTTAATAGATCAGAGGTCTGTATACCCACACATTAAAGTCAACATGGACACAAAACTGACCTTTTTACTTTCCTAATAAATGTCCCTGCTTGTTGTGCATGATTCATCACTGTGTATTATTCTCAAGAAAAAGTTTTTCATAATCCACTGAAACACTATAACTTTCTCTGCCTCTGAAATGACTTTTCTTTTGTGTTGATGTCAGCAGTGCTTTCTTCAAGTAATGTCGGAATAATCGCATTTACGAGACATGAACGCCACTACAATGACATAATTACCAGTGGGATTTTCTTTTAGTGCTGTCTTTCCGAGGGTAGAGGCAAATTGGCACTGGGCATAATAAGTTTTAATTGTGAATGTTGACTGTTTTTATATGCGTTTTGTTTAGCGTTGATAAAGAATAGCAACAAAGCCTACGATAAAGTAAGGTTTATGAGGCGACAGGTTTGTGTGACTAAACATAAAGCATCATTTAAACATCTGAGACACATTGTTTGCACGTTTTTTCTTGCACTAGTGCAAAAAAGCTTCCTGTGTTTGTCATTAAGTGAAAAAAAGAGACAAAAACATGTGAAATTGCACACTAGGTCAGTTTTTCCTACTCACACTATGAATGCACATTACAACATAGTTATGATTTTCAAATTCATAAGTAGGAACTTCTCTGGTGGACTTGAATGTAGCACAAGAAGATAAGGGAAGAACAAAGTAATATTAATCTAATATCACAACCTAACATCCTTGATCCAATCAAAATCTGCTTGTGTGCCATCCTACATTACTGGAATCACTGAATATTCTGCTTCACTCAAAAATACATGACATTACAGAAGTTAAACAGGTTTTGAATGTCGTTCCATGCTGTTTTCAGAAATTGGGAGGGAGTATTTCAGTATCCTGGCACTAATGTTGATCCAAATGTTTGTGTTTTGCAGCTGCCAGCGCTCTGGATGAAAGAGATAAACGGCACCAGCACAAGCACTTCATTTTACTGTGATGAGCGTTTGGAGGCAGGGTGACGTGTTCTGCTCTGGTCTTCAATCATAAGCTGTCTTCTCAAAGCACACAGAAAAAGATTAAAAAAAAGAGTTGTTTAATTATGAACTTCTACTTTTTAACAGAAGAGATCAGATTAATCAGAAATGTGACATTATTTTTTTTTTTGCAGTTTAATTAGGTAAGATTAATTGGCAAGATTAGCTTTGGGCTTCTCTAGTTATGAAAATGTTATAAATAAATAATTGTTGGTTGTTGATGTTTGTTTGAAGTAACATTTAATTCTCTTTTTCCTAAGGGATCTAAAAATCTGTAATATCCTAGTTATATTTAACTGTATGCATACTTTGGCTACAAGAATGTCTCAAAATGACATACAAGAATGTAATCAAATTTCAGAGATCTCAATATGAATAATTAATCAATCAATTCCTGACATTTCTCTCTCACTCTCTCTCCCTCTCTCTTTCTATATATATATATATATACACATACAGTGCACAGCATAAATGAATACACCCCCTCTGAAACTTCTGAAAGTCAGCAATTACTCAATTACTTAGAAGACATGTTAGGGTTCTTTAGAGATATAATGTTCCAGCAAGTCTGCTTAATCAATTACCAAAGAAGCATGTCAAAATTATTCAGGAAAATAAGATTTTCTTATCAAGGTGATAAAATGTTGTGTAGCAAAAATGAGTACACCCTCCTAAAAGTTACTAAATAAAACAAAATAAAAACTTGGTGTAAGTTTAAGGCAATGTTTGATCAACAGGTAAGTATGTTAAACCAAAACATTTAAAGAGAAGTAATTTCTGGACAATTAAAAGTGTTATATAGCCCACTGAATCATTCTCAGACTTAATGCTGACAACAATGGAATCACTTGGGAGAGAACTGCAAGGAGACTTATTTCTTAGCACAAAAGAGGACAGTGGTACAAGAGGATTACCAAATCATTGTTTTAAGTGTGAAAATATAGCAAAAGTAACACAGAAATTCAGAAACAATGGATTTGTGACAAGGCCCCTGAAATAATCAGGCCTTCATTTTAAGCTTTCATTTAGTGATGAGGAATTTTTTGCTAGACAAAGAGCAGGAGAAATACCAAGCGAGTGTCTCAGAGCCAGCAAAAGCTATGAAAAGAGTGACTGTTTATTTCACAGAGTAAGATGCAGCCTGTAGAAATGACATGCATGTTTGTTGTTCTCACTGGAACTACCTACTGTAGCCAAAGCACAATAAAGTCAGTTAGCCATTTCCAAAGCCCATATTTACAAAATATAGATTCTGGGAATCAATACTCTGGTCTCATGAGACCAAATCAATCATTTTGGATCTAACAGCATCCAAAATGTTATGGTGTTGCTAGAGGAGGAGTACAGTGAGAAGTGCCTGGTTCCCACAGTAAAGTTCAGTGGTAGTAAAGCTCTTATATAGGGATGTATGAGTGCTGAAGGTGTGAGGGAGTTGTGCTTTATCAATGCTGTCATGAATTCCCACACCACTGTGTAATTTAATACACAAACTTGAAACGGAAGATGTTACCCTTTCCTCATTCCCTGCATTGTTGGGCATTTTTTCAACACGACAATGAGGACATGCTTTGTCCCAAGGTGAAAAACCTTCTGTGGACATGTATTGCACTCAATCTTAAAACTCTTTAGAGCCTGTGGGGGATTCTGTAGAGACGAGTTGAGCAACACTCCCCATTAAAGATCAGGGCATTTAAGGAGCTCATCATTCAGGAGTTAAACAGGACAGATGTGACAATTTGTCATGAACTTGAACACTCCGTGCCAAGAAGGGTCAGAGCAGTATATTCAAAATTATGGAGGGAATACTAAGTACTAAAATATTATCCATTTGTTAAATTAAATCTAGGGTGTACTCATTTCTGCAATCCTTAATTTAAACAAAATTGGCTAATTTACTTATTTTATGGCTATTAAAGACATATATTTCTCAGTTTTTATTATGTGTTTAATACATTTTAGTTTAATGTTTGTAATTTAATGTTGCAATTTATGTACCAACTACTGAAATGCTGGTATTGTGACAACACTAGCTATCATATTAATTATAGCCTATATATCACTATAAACTCAGTGTAACGTTCTTCCAGTAACAATAATAAAACATTAATTCAAAGTTATCTGGTCTTAACAATGTTCTCAAAAGTCGGATGTTTAGTTGGCTGTTCACCTAACATTTTTAAAATACTTGTTAACTACTTTTTTCTAACTGTTCCTATAGAGCATTAAAAAGTAACATTCCCATTATGTTTGCAAAATGTTGAATTAGAATGTTCCCTTAACGTTTGGATAACCAAGAAAAAAAGTTTTTAAAACATTTGAAAAACTGGATGTTTTAAAAGGTCCAGAGTACATTTAGACATAATATTTTTTATAACCTAATCGGAACGTTAGCAAAATGTTCTTAGAACATTTTGTTAGATAGGTATGTGTGTTTCCAGATTTTTCATAGTCTTTAAAGCCATTTGGAATGAAAAGATAAAAACAAAAGTTATGTACCTTCTGCTTTCACATTTCTGTGCATCTGGCTGTGTTTCTGAATGTGTTTAAGAGGTTGCATGTGTGTGAGCGCATGTGCATGTTTGTAAATGTGTGTTTCATAACGTGAGAGTGTGTATGTGACTCATCATGTCATGCTTAATGCAGTTCAACACAGAAGCACGCTATTGTTTTCCCCCAGAGCTCCACTGGAGCTTTTCATTCAGACAAATCCCACAGCTCTACTGCTGCACTCTTAATGTAACGCTACTGTGGAAGCTCTCAGAGACAGCCATCAGATTACACAGGCGCTGTATATGCAGCCTAATCCACAGGAAGCTCCACAATCGCCACTCTGACCCACTATGAGAAGTGATGAAGAGAGGCACCGTGCTACTTCTTGTGTATTCACGTGATGATTATATTGTTAAATGGATAGTCCACACCAAACAATAATAAAATAATAATAATCTGTCATTATTTACCCTCATGTCATACCTATATTCTTCACAAAAGGCGATTTTAGTAATATGATCGAGCTGCTTCTATTCCATATAAGTGAACTAGAGCTGTCATAAAAGTATCATAAAACTACTCCAAATAACATTCTAAAGCCACATGATAGTTTTGTACATAAAATACATAATTTATGTATTTAATCTCACTTTATTAACCAATTTCTTAGCTGTTGACCTTCAATGATCCAATTCCACCATACTAATAAGAAAAAACGGCGCAAACGCAATGCAAAACTAACGCAACACATTACTTTCCATAAAAAGTAACTAAGTTACACAATTAGTTAGAAGTAACGCAATATTGTAGGAGTTAATTAGGAGTAACGCAATATTGTAACACATTACTTTTAAAAATAACCTTCCCCAACACTGTTTGGGACCCCTGCTAATCTGCAGCAAAGCATTGTGGTATTTCCCACACATGGCCTTTTGCTGGCTCAACGCTTTTGCAAGGGTGAATCTCATCCCTGAGTGAATCTAATTTGAGTTGTGAGTGTAGGTGGAGCCTTTACTATGTGCTGGTCCACTAGAGACTTGTAGAGTGAGGTGAAAGAGAGAGAGAGAGAGAGCGAGAGAGAGAGAGGTCTGTTATATGACTCAGTAGGAGTTTTGAACAGGCACTTACATGCCATATGTTCGCACAGGAAATACACCATTCTGTGACACATACACAGATACACACACACACACACAAAATACCACAAAATTCTCTTCGTGTGATGCCCTCAAATTCACATCATTT
Organism: Anabarilius grahami; assembly: GCA_003731715.1. Classification (NCBI taxonomy): domain Eukaryota; kingdom Metazoa; phylum Chordata; class Actinopteri; order Cypriniformes; family Xenocyprididae; genus Anabarilius; species Anabarilius grahami. The sequence continues at coordinate 3,937,554 of RJVU01063416.1, read as the reverse complement.
ATGAACAATTAAGAGACACTGTTGTTGCTGCCAGCATAAGTGGAACTTGTTATGGATTTCATGTTCTCAATTAACCTTAAACTATGAATACAAAATGGAAATGGAGATGAATTCAAAGAAAAGGAGACCTAATATGCATTTTGTTATGAATCACCAGATCAAGAGGTCTTCACAGGAGTTAAACATCGTAAATTAAAGTCCAAAGTGTCCAGTGATGTAGTTCAAAATATTTTTTTTGTGTATATGTGTTTTGTTTAAGCAGTTTAGTTTCATTATAGATTCTTTTAGGACAGGAAAGGGAGTTTTGAGTGCTGAAATTTACGTTTTCAATGTACATCAAACTTTCATAACAAAAGACTATTTTGACTATTTTTTTAATGATGTCTTTAATACCTTTCTAGGCCTTGACAGCAGTAATTAAATTGCTGTCTATTGATGAGTCAGAGAGCTCTCGGATTTCAACAAAATGTCTTAACTTGTGTTCTGAAGATGAACAAAGGTCTTAAGGGTGTGGAGCGACATGAGGGTGAGTAATTAATGACATAATTTTTGGGGGAACTAACCCTTTAACTTTCCCCTATCTTTGCTATTCAACCAAATGCAGCCTGTAAACAGTACAAAGCTTCAGACAAACTCAAAGATAGGACAGTCTTTGGACAGGGGGACAGTGAATGAAATCATGAGAACAAAAAAAACTAAAAAAAACCCTCTGACATCCTGGCTTAGCACCACGCTCAACGCGCCTGGAAAGAGAGAATGCACGACGGATGAGAGTCATCTCCTCTAGGTCTGCCCGCATGCCTTAATGTAAGAATCTCGTCAAGTAGTGTTATGATAACCTTCATTTAATTGTTATAAGTATTGATATGTAAAGCTTGGGCCTGTTAATAAGCCTGACATGCCTGACTTCTTGTGATTTCCACTTAATCGAACGTACTTTTTATTATTCCATATACAATTTGTATAAAGCTACAAACATTGCCATTTTGCCAATGAATACAACTTTAGTTGAACTCTACTATACTATATTGTCATAACGTAATTAAACAGTTTGGTTTTGCACACACAAGATGTTCTGTGCAATTTCATAATGACAGGGTTTGAAATGAAGACCTGTGAAATGTGGCTAAAAGCCAACTGTGGAGCGTAACGATGTCAAATCAATACGCTAGGCAATTTGGCAGGTTGTGTTTCACAAATTATGTTCACTCAGTTTATGTAAGCTGCGCAGCTTTAGTGCACATACTCAACTCATAAGTCAATATGAATATTAAATATAGCTTATAGTTTTTTTTTGTTTTTTTTGGGGGGGGGAATGAAAGATCGCACATGCCAGCCAGCCAGTGAAAACACGGAACAATGTTGATGATCAATAGCAATAGAGCATAGGCGCCAAAGCTGTAATCGATCCACTTATCTAAATCCCTCCGTAACTGTAACATATTGCAAAAACAAACAAACGAACAAACAAATTATAGTTTGGCAATTTATTAATTTGTGGACTCCGTAACTGGAACATTTAGCAAAAAACAAAAGAAAACTATAGTTTGGCAATTTAATAATTTGGGGACTGCTACAGACATATTTCTAACTTTTTATTATATAAATAAACTTATGTTACACCTAAACAATCCCTACATTTTCTCGAAAGGCTCGGGGCGCGATCGCGACAGGGGGCCCAGAAGCCATAGCGGCACTCCTGACCGCAGGTATGTTTTAATAAGTTTCATTTTTGACTATAGGCAAAAGGTCTTGCAGGTGACTGTCATGAAGAAATTATTGTCCAAAATTGATTTTCAAACATAGACAGGCAAAGTCGTAACCGTGTTGTGAACATTGTGCACATTTTTTTTTGTTTTTAGAGGGTTGTCAAATTTAATGGTCCTCCTTATTTAAAGGAATTAAACTATTTAAAGGAAATACAAAATAAATAAAAAAATGTAAAAGAACAACATTTTATTGCAAAGTAATGCATCTGAACTATTTGCAAGTAATATTTCTATTTTTCTGAAAGGCTTCAAGGCAAATCAGGCAACCACGTTCATTAAATTAATTCAGAACATGCACACATTCATTCTTAATCTTATGCTTAAAATGCTGAAATCGGCTCAATTAATGTTTCTTGTCTCATCACATTCAATTACGAATTAGCATGTTGATTATTCTGGGCTCGACTTTGGTTAATTTTCCAGGCATGGCTCATTATAATAGTGAATAAACTACTCTAATAGTGAATAAACTTTTTTTTTTATAATTCTCATTTTGATTATATATTGGCCTACTTTATATTAATTTTTTATTCTACTGTGATCTGCTTGTAGGGAGCAGCAGTCAATTCTGAAGTTCTGCAGTAGATTAATCATAAACCTGCATTCCTCTCAAACATGTTCTGATTATCTCCAATCAGTTCAGAGCAGACTGACCAGCTTTTAATCCATCAGAGGTCAGTGACAGACTCAGGTGTGAAGCAGTATGTCTGTATAAAGACACTTTTAGACAGGTTGCACTCCAGCAGGAAGGCCATATGGCTGTTAACCCACAATCCTCTTCACCGCCAACACACTCAGCACACAGGTACACAACAAGTGTGTCATGTTGTGGGGCTCATATGTGTGTGTGTGTGTGTGTGTTTGTCTGTGTGTATGTGTGTTTCTGTTTGGTAACTGGGAGAGCCATGTTTTCCTAGATAAGGCTGAATTGACTGCTGTTTGAACATTTCTTACAGTTCTTTTTGAGTAACACATGAACATTTGACTAAAACCGACGTCACATGTGCTCTTTATCATTTGCTGGTATGTATTTGAGTGTGTTTTGTTGATCTCAGCTCTCTATTATGAGTTGTGCTGAGTTGCAGGTGCTACAGATTTCACTTGATTCACTGACCTCTGACCTTGACCTTACTCGGTGACCCTAGGAAATGGGGCTCAATCACAATGATGTTATTGTGTGAGTGAGGTTTGAATCATTAGACTGTTAACACAATGGCTTGTCCTGGTGAAGTTGTAGCTCTGTCAACAGTTGCTGTCGACTGCCTTCTAAAGCCCAAAATATACTTTTGTGTTTTTTTGTATGTTGCGTTAAGCCAAAATGTTAGCCTTTCAAAGCACACCCCATTTTATAGCATGCACAAACACAGGAGGTCGACACATTATATTATGTTGTATTTGTATTTTTTGTATTGTATTTTGTATTTATATTGTATTGTGTGTTGTATTTATTTTGTATACTCTGTTCAAACAAATAGGGCTAGGCAACAAACTCAAGCTCCTCTTCTCTTATATCAAAATCCTCTGACATTTCTCTTTAATAATTCTCTCTTTAAAAAATTTGTGACCGGTGTTTTGTTTTGCTCTCTCCTCTGAGCTTCTGCATTCGTCATTACATCATGCGTTGGGTCAGAGTTCACTCTTTCTCTGTAAATCGTTGTCAGAAGCTAGTTATTTTAGTTTTTAAAGTTTTAAATATGGATATTTTTCTTACACAGACTCATCACTTAGCTTCAGAAGGCCTTTATTAACCCCCTGGAGCCATGTGAATATCTTTTATGATGGATGGTTGCACTTTTTTTGGGCTTCAAAATCTCATCCTCTACTTACTGCCACTATAAACCTTGTAAGAGCCAGGGCATTATTTAATATAACTCCGATTGTATTCATCTGAAAGAAGAAAGTCATATACACCTAGCATGGCTTGAGGGTGAGTAATTTTAATGGGGTAATTTTCATTTTTGGGTGAAATAACCCTTTTGACAGATTTATATAGATCTACATCTCTGAACACCACACAAATACCACTTCTCACCTGAAGTGCATAAGAGATTTGAATTACAATTGATTCCTGTTGAGTTTGATGTTAGCATGTTGCTAAGCTAACAATACAGTTCTCTAAGCACACACACAAAAATAAATACAGGATAAAATAGCCACATTTATCAATATTTTTTCAGCATTTACAGACCACATATCAAAATCAAAGTTTTGTTGCTTGTCTCTTAGCTTTGAACATTAACTAGTACAAAACACTATCATTCTCCTAGAAAGAAAATTTTGATTGTCAACTTTTGAACTGGATCTGTAAATATAAGACAATTGAGTAGATTTGTCCACCATCTCGGATGAATTTGTTCACTGAACTCATTGCAAAATATTCTGGGATTGTGTGAAGGACACTTGTGAAACTGCCTTAGAATTTGGCCAAAATTGCTGCCTATCATTTGAAACAACTGCTGTATCAGGAGTGCACAGAATGATGCCTTACAGTTCTTTATAGGCACACTAGGTTTTGGAACAGACCTTAGGCCCTGTTTCAACATGGTATGAAGATGCGTTTTGGTCGATCGGATCACAAGTCGATGAAGCTAAATACAGGTGTAACGGGATGTAAAACGTTTTGAGTTTGCTCACTTTCGACCACTTCCTGAGGTAGTCGAAAATGCATGAGTTCGAACAGCCACTAAAGACCACCTACTCTCCGCCTACTGACCTAACACTTAAACATTATGGGAAGCGCGCTAGCCGGACGGGACTTAAACTTTGTCAGCTGAAGAACTAAGTTTAGTTTGAAGATGAAAAATGTACTAAGCACAATGTTCTCTCACCATTCCACAGCATTCGGCACTGTATTGCGGCTATCAGAGCAGAAATAGAAACATGTTTTTCCATTGTCTTTGTGAGTGTTTACATGTAAATCGCACAAGCTTATTCTGTCCATTAGATCGAAACATCTGAAAAAACCCATACATTTACCTGCCCATAGACCCTCCCCTCGAAGAAATCAGGACAGAAGTGGATGAAAGTAGACAAAAGAAATGGATATGTGTCTCCCTCGTCCACTTGTGATTCGATCGACCAAAACACATCTTAATACCAGGTGGAAACAGGGCCTTAGAACTCTTAATTAAAGTCCACCTGCTTTAAGTCTATGTAACTCTCCTTCTAGTTGTATATGTGTGTGTGTATGTACATAATAGCGTGTTTCTTTTGACAAGCACAACGACAGGATAATGGTCTCTGTGATCATGTGTGTGTGTCCACAGACAAAAGAGTGTATGTTTGGCATGAACAATGCACAACTGTGTGTCTCACTTCTGAATGAAAAACAATCTCCAAAGATGTATCTTTACAAAATAATTACAAAATTGATGCCTGTTGGAACAGATTCCGATAGACTTGATTTAATTGCTAACTACTGATGTTTCTGTCCAGAGGTGACTGGAGCACAAGACAAAATTAATTTCATCCTTCAGAACAGGTGTGTTTTCCATGACAGTCTTGGAAATCTTTCCGTACCTGCCTCTATCTGTGATCAGGCTTGTGAAACATTAATTAAATCAGCGTCGTTGTCTGTTTCATACTCTCCAGATCTAGCTCCAGACATCGGCGTAATTGAAAATTTGTACTTGTCACACATTTTAGCAATCAGGGTCACTCATCCGAAATTAATAAACACCTTTTTTTAGAATCAGAATTCTAACAAGGCTTTTAAAGCAATGTTCTTGGGCGGATATGAATCATTAAACTGTGGGAGTGTATGAATAGACTGAGAAGTTGTTAATAAACACACATTTGATGGGTTAAGATAATTGCACAGATTTCAATCCAGCAATAGACAAAAACATGAAGCGGCCTGCTTTTAATTCAGCAGATTTATTCAGCCCTGGATCTCTAAATGAATCCACTATGAAAATGACACCAGTTCAGGCTGGAGTAAGTTAACTTCTCTATAACATATAAAGCTGCCATTACCGTTGCCCGCATCTGCATTCGTGTGTGCGTGTATGTGTATATGAAATGAGAGTGCTCTTTAATTCTGATTACTGTGCCAGCAGTTAGTGTTTATGGTAATATGTGAGAGACGAACGGCAATAAAGCCATCTGCTTATGGCTTCCATTAAGCTGATTGTTTGGATGAAATTATGAAACGCACACACACGGACCTTTATTAGCTTCTAGATAAATAGATAAGCATTAGCTGGTGCAGAGGGCAATTGTTGGTCATGGTGTAAGGTTGTAGAGGTAAGACTCGTACTGTCTCCCAGGAAGTAGCCTATGTCTATAAACTCCAGATTTATCACAGAGCAGATAATGATGATGGCTGGAAATAGTGTTTGTCGCTTCAGGCGAGCGTGACTCAATCTAAATAGAAGATGCAGTGTGGGCTGACAGGTAACTCAGGGTGCTTTCACACTTGAGCTCTTAGTGTGGACTTGAGTATGTTTGACATTAGAGTTCAGTTTGTGTAAGAGCGGTTTTCCAAACAAGTCCACTTGAGCCTGGTTTCTCCCAAGGTTTTTTTTCTGCATTTTTGTCACCCGATGGATGAAGTTTAGGTTCCTTGCCACTGTCGCCTTTGGCTTGCCTAGTTGGAGTTTAAAAGACACTTAATACTCAGTAATATTATCAATTTAATGACACTGACACTATCAGATGAGAAATTGAACTGAAATTGAGCTGAATAATGTCTTCTGTAGAGCTGCTTTACAGCTGAATCAAATTTGTTTCATAATTGGCAAATTTTGCAACATCAACACTGTTTCTGTACAGAATTGGATTAACATTGAACTGATCTGAATAATGACACTATTTCCTTTTGTAGAGTTCCTGAATTTTACACAATCATTGAACTGAATTGAATCAACAATGAACTGACTTGAGCGGACGTGACTTGAAAATGTAGTTTAGGAGTAAGTTACATAGATTAAGGGTGTGTTCACACTTGTTGTTTGGTTCTCCTGGTTCTTTTGGTCCAGACCAAAAAAGAAAATTATACATTTAGTCCTGGTTCGCTAACTACACGCGATGCGATAAGATTCCAGAGACAAGTAATTTGATTGTCCACACTAGACGTGACGCGACATTGAGAAGTGATAAAATCAATCAAAAACCACAGCCAATAAAAGAGTGTGGGCGGGCTCTCTTGGCAAGAGCACAGCAGACACAATGAAATGTGAAGTGACATGTGGCCAAGTATGGTGACCCATACTCGGAATTTGTGCTCTGCATTTAACCCATCCAAGTGCACACACACAGCAGTGAACACACACACTGTGAACACACACCCGGAGCAGTGGGCAGCCATTGCTGCGGCGCCCGGGGAGCAGTTAGGGGTACGGTGTCTTGCTCAAGGGTCTCACCTCAGTCGTGGTATTGAGGGTGGAGAGAGCGCTGGGCATTCACTCCCCTCACCAACAATCCCTGCCGGACCTGAGACTCGAACCCATGACCTTTGGGTTACAAGTCCGACTCTCTATCCATTAGGCCGCGACTGCCCCAAATGGGTTAGTATAGTAAAATTCATAAATAATAACCCGTTCAAACGTGTTTTAAAATACATACGGAGTGACTAAAACAATATTTGTCATAGAATACACTTATTTGTTGGCAGTGAGTTGACAGTTTGAACGTTCTTGTGCCCATTTATTTATTTTCAAGATCTGAGGTGAATTAGCCAGTGATGTTTTCATTTCATTACAGCATTAGACGCTTTTAACATTAAATAAAGCACATAAACAGTACCTGATATTATCATTGCCATACTTTGTGTTGCTGTTCCAGCCGCAACGTCACGGAGAAACAGAAACCGTTTCTAAAACAGAATCGTCGCTCGTCGCCATCGCGGCTGGTTAGGACAAAAACTCAGATTAAAGGGTTAGTTCACCCAAAAATGAAAATAATGTCATTTATTACTCACTCACATGTCGTTCCACACCTGTAAGACCTTCGTTCATCTTCAGAACACAAATTAAGATATTGTTGATGAAATCTGATGGCTCAGTGAGGCCACTATTGAGAGCAAAGCCATTCAAACTCTCAAGGTCTATAAAGGTACTAAAATCATATTTGAAACCGTTCATGTGAGTTCAGTGGTTTTATCTTAATATTATAAAGCAACAAGAATACTTTTGAGCGCCAAAAAAATGAAATAATGACTTTTTAACAATATCTAAATGGGCCGATTTCAAAACACTGCTTCGAAGCTTTACAATTCGAATCAGTGAATCAGAGCGCCAACGTCACGTGATTTCAGCAGTTTAGCCATTTGATAGGAGATCCAAATCACTCATTAGAAACAAAAGATTCATAAAGCTCAGAAGCTTCATGAAGCAGTGTAACAGTCAACGTAGCTCCTAAGACGAGAAAAAACAGGTATGCTTGAGCATTCTCTTCTTTTTAGGGTCGCATCTTATAACATTACGTCCTGTTTTTGGTTAATTTAGATGTCTTTGGTCCATGTTGCATTCATATTCCAGTTGAACCGCCCCAGAGTTCGTTTGGAAGCAGACTGAGACCCACCTTTTTAGTAGTCTCAGTCCGCTTGTTTGATGTGCATCAGGGTTCAGATGGCAGTGTCACACTTATTCAAATAAACTGCACTAACAGAACAATCTCACACCAGAGTTCGTTTTAACTGAAACCTGCCAAGTGTGAACACACCCAAAGAATTGAAGGAGCCTAAAAAGCTAGAATTTTTTCTTTCTCTGCTGGTTTTAACATTACAGTTACAATAGTCATTATTACACATCACTATCCTGCGGCTCCTGAGTATAGACACATGACAGCTGCCACTGAGATGGGATTGGGAATACTTTTAGCTTATAATAGATAGGTATTACGGACCTCCTTGGTTCAGACCAAACAATCAGACCAAGTGTGAAAGAAACAACAAAACTATCTCTCTGTTCCTGAGCTCACTGTCATGGGACACTTTTATTGTTTGAGGTTCATATTGTGCTTTGGTCCACTAGTGTTTCTTCTGGCATCCAGCTCCAAATCCTTCTAGAGCTTGTTTTTAGAGTCTTTCTGGACACTTTTCACCTCTGTAAGTTGTAGGTCAGAGTCTGAAACGGATCTGTAAAACTCTGTGACTGCAGTCTCATAAGCTCAGCAGGAGCCAAGAGTTTAGCTGAGCTCTCTCACCAATCTGCACCGTCCAAAACATCTCAGAGGAGATATTTAATACCCTAGCCTTTTTCTGTCCTTTGCTTTGGGTTTTAAAGCAAACTAATCCACTCTTGAAAAAGTGTAGAATACATTCTGAATATATTCAAAGAATTAGAGTAAATGCATCACCTAATATGAAACTGAATATGCAATAATTTAATATATTATTTTAATCATGTATCACCATTTAACAGAAACAGGATTTTGTTATTATCCTTTTCTTCTTTTCATAATTTTCATCAACAGAATGTTTTATATAAAAATTGTTTAATTGCACGTTTTTCCTCTTGGTTATTATTATTGATGACAAAATCCAACAGCCTTCATTAATGAACAAATTAGTCATTTGAATTTCATTGATGATGTTTAATGACTACCCACACTTATGAATTGTTTGTGGTCTTGAAAAAGTTTTTTGGAAAGAGCTATTGTGCTATTTAATCCTGATTGATGTGTTAATGTTAGTGAAGGGCTGCTGATAGCGCTGTCCTCCAGTGGGCTGTGTAATGTTTTCTGACAGACTGATTCATGTGAGCTCTGTCCATGTTTATCTGTGTCTGATCAACTCTACAATCCTCTGCCGTCCACCACAGTTACAAACACTGACACTCAAACTCAAATAGAAACCAGAAACATTCATGTAAGGGAAACTCTCTCTCTTTGTCCGACCACAGGACTCATAAAAGCAATGAGCTGCTCTGTGATTAAACAGCCTGAGATGATTCAGCATTGGATAAAAGCGTTTTGTTGTTTATAGCGGGAGGTCACAGCACTGATAGATGAGAGCAAAAAGAGAGAGAGTGTGTTGGAGGGAAGGAGGGAGGGATGAGCATTTGTTTCTGCTTGTGTCTCACTGGGGCTCATGCAAAGGGCCTCAGCATCCGTCATTGTAGCCAAAACACGCTCTGCACTGTGTCCTGCTCTAACAGAAACACTGATACAATTAGCCTTCCCATAATGCCCCTCAATGACACATGATACAGGATGTTTGTAATTACAGATGGTGGGTGTGGGGCAGGTGTTGCAGAGGTTGGTGTTTGGGGGGGTTGGGAAGTGAGTGAGAGAGAGATTTTCCATTATCTTTTGAAATAAAAGAGTATGTTGTACTATGTAGATATAACTTGCGAAACTCTGATGAAAAACACCATACAATGAAACTCTATTCGAAATGCATCACAATGCAAAAATATCATTACTTTTGAACGCATCCACACATGACTTGCCAAAATTACGCATCAACAAACCCTTTTCAGTGTTTAGAAACTTGGCCCACCTAGTTTCAGTGAGCTATTAAAGAAGAAGTAGAATGGATACTATTATTCTTAAATACCAGAAGAACTAATGATAAGAGTAAAGTTTGGTAAACGGTGTCAAATATTGTGCTGTTCCTGCTTGTATGTAGCACCTACAACTTTGCAGATTCAAATTTAGGAATTCAAATTTAGAGACATTCTGCAGAAAAATAACAAATTTTTCACTAGAAAAGCAGTTTGTGAAGTCAAACTTTGAATGTCATAGAACGAACGATAGATAGAATGATCGATAGATAGATAGATAGAATGATAGAAAGAATGAACACTAGAAAGAACAAACAAACAAATGAATGATAGATAGATTGATAGATAGAACAAACGATAGAATGATAGACTCATAGAACGAATGATAGATAGATCGATAGATAGATAGAATGAACAACAGATCGATAGATAAATAGATTGAACGGATAAATAAACAGATTGAACAAACGAGAGATAGATAGATAGATGGATAGAACAAACGATAGATAGATAGAACAAACGATAGATAGATAGATAGATAGATAGATAGATGATAGATAGAACGATCAATAGATATATAGAATGAACAAACGAATGAACGATCGATCAATCAATAGCTAGATAGAACATTAAATAGATGGAATGAACAATAGAACAAACAAACGATAGATCGAGAGATAGACCGAACGATAGATATTTATTGAGCGATAGATAGAACAAACAAAGGATAGATTAAAATGAATGATAGATAGATAGAGTGATAGATAGAATGATCGATAGATCGAAAGAACGAAGGATCGATAGATTGAACGAATGGATGATCGTTAGTTCGAACGAATGAACAAACTAATGAACGAACAAACCATAGACAGATAGAACGAATGAACGAACAATAGAACAATGGATAGACAGAATGAATGAAAGATAGAATGAACAAACGAACGAATGACCGAACAAAATAATGATAGATAGAATGATAGATAGAACGAATGAACGATATAAATGATAGATTAAACAACCAATAGATAGGTCGATAGATAGAGCGAATAATAGATAAAACGATAGATAGGTCAAATGAACGATCGATATAATGATCGATAGAACGAACGATAGAAAAACCAAATGGACGATAGATAGGTAGATCAAACGATAGAATGATCGCTTGATAAAACAAACGAATGAACGATACATATATAGAGTGATAGACAGACCGATCGATAGATCGAAAGAACAAAGGATCGATAGATTGAACGACCGGATATTCGTTAGATCGAACGAACATACAAACGATTGAACAAACAAACGATAGATAGATAGATAGATAGATATAGATAGATATATAGATAGATAGATAGATAGATAGATAGATAGATAGATAGAATGAATGAATGAACGATAAAACAATGGGTAGATAGAATGTATGATAGATAGAATGAATGAATGAACGATAAAACAATGGGTAGATAGAATGTATGATAGATAGAATGAATGAATGACTGAATGAACAAACGATAGATAGAATGAACAAACGATATAAATGATAGATAGATCGATAGAAAGATAGATAGAACAAACAATAGATAGATCGATAGATAGATAGAACGAATAATAGATAGATGAAAATGAACGATCAATAGAATGATCAATAGAACAAACAAACGATAGAAAAAACAAACGAACGATAGATAGATCAAATGATAGAATGATCGATAGATAAAACGAACGAACAAATGAATGAACAATAGATAGAACGAACAAACGAACGACAGAACAATGGATAGATAGAATGAATGAAAAAATTAACAAACGAATGACTGAATGAACTAACGATAGATAGAATGATAGATAGAAAGAACAAAAGATAGAAATGATAGAAAAATCGATAGAACAAACAATAGATACATCGATAGATAGAACGAATAATAGATAGATCGATAGATAGATAAAATGAGCAATCGCTAGAATGATCGCTAGAACCAACAAATGAACGATAGAACGAACGATAGAAAAAACAAATGAACGATAGATCAAATGATAGAATGATCGATAGATAAAATGAACGATAGATGGATGGATGACAAAAGATGTAGTGCAAAAACACCCTAAAATGATATAAAACAATGTAGTATGAAGCGTTAAAAGAAACTAAAGCTAAGTGCTGTGTATGTGTGTGGTGTGTGTTTGTGTGTGGTGTAGTGATTAGTGGTGGGGTATGTGTGAGGTTCAGTTCAAAGGCTGAAGTTCATCTCATTTATCTGTGCTGTCAGTGTGATCTGATCAAAGAAGCACAGGATCAGTGTTTGTGTCACTATCCATTTATCCATGTTTGATCAGTATAGACACACCCCTCCACGTGGATGTTAAATCGCTTTAAAAACATCTCAACATATGTCGAACAACAGAAGGTGTGTCAGTCCTCTTGTGTCCTTTGTCATGCCCTTCATTTCATAATTCAAATGAAGGCATGACATCCCTCAACCTCAAACACACATGGCGTCAGCAGAGTAAGGTACCACTTTAGGTTATTCACGTCGGCAGATGACTCATTCATTGCACGCACATACCACACGCACGTATGCAGAAAGTACTGTGGTGGCACAATCGAGAGGTTTATTAAAGCAGATGTGGACTCTGCTCTCTGTCCTATGAAACAAACCTGACCACACTGAGCCATCTATTACACTTTTATAGCAGTTCAAGACATCATTACATCAGGAGGCAATGTTAAAATAATACTTAAAACATCATAACTACAACACATTAGAGTCATTAGGCCAGTGTGAGAGAGTTTCAGGCCCGTTGATGGAATTGTAGATCTTAAAGCTGTTGATCATGCACAAATATTTAAGTCTTGCCAACCTAACAATTTGACGTCTGTAATGTTGAACATTGTGGAAACAAAATCTGCTGATTTAAATATGTCTCTAAGCTACATTGAGTTGAAAATGATAAACAAATCAATGTTTTGCATCATGAGCAAGTGTGCCTCACATCCTGAAAAGTGAAGTTAAAACATTTCAATTTCAATTGCCCCCTGGTGGCTGGCTGCAGTATAGGTCATAAGGTCACCCCACCCTCTCCATGTAATTGAATGTGATGCGAGCCAAACAAAAATCCAATTGTAATTCAAATATTTTTTTTTATAAGTTTTTATCACGCTGATGTCCAAGTGTTCGTTTTTCTAATATGTTTGGTTTCAGTTAGTTATTTGAAGAATAAATGGGTGGGGAATTTGATGCCACAGCTACACTTCTCAAACACTACTGCACAGATTCGGGCTCCAAATGACATCACCGGCGCAAGATGTCAACGGCCTTTTCGAGGATATTTTGGCTTCATTTTTTTTTTTTTTTTTACTGTCTATGATCATAACCCATTGTTTTCCATACATGTCAAGGAGTTAAATTATAGCTTTTTTTTTGTATGTTTAATGAAAAATATAGGGGTAAATTCAGGTTGATTGGGACACTTTTTCCAATTCATCTCAATGGCAAAAAGTTTCCCAAACACCCTGAACTGACCCTAAATTTGTTGTATGTAACAGTATTTTTCATCTTATTATTATTATTACTAAAATGATCATATTTTTGTTGGAGCTAATAAAAATGTTGATAGGGCAAGTATAAATCTGCACTGTTGGTCCCAATCGGGTCAGAAGAAAATATCATTATTGTTGAACACTGTAAGGTTTTGCACTTTCAAATATGTTTTTATTTTAAAGAACCCTAGAAATTTAATTTAGAGCCCTTAGCGCAGGCCTGTTAGCTTAGAGGTCATCTTTATGTCACACTTTCAGAAATGTCCAAGTTTGTCTCTCCACGTGTTAATTATTGTATAAAATAACGACTTTTAAACCAAGCAGTTGCATAAATGAAGGACTGAACAAACAGACATGCAGTAATCCTACCATGGCTAATGCCTTGTTCCCCATGTCTGTCTTTGAGCAAATCAGTTAGGATTACTGGTGAATGTCACCTCATATAATTAATATTCATGAGCCAAGCTCCCCCCATCAATTCAAAGAGTCACTTTGTATTCTATTTTACACTCTATTGCCGTTCACATTTTCAGCACAATCATTGAATTAACTTCACAAGGCATATAGCATAATGCTGTTGGAAGGTGGGATGTTATTCCCACAAAAACACATGACTCAATGACTATATATATATATATATATATATATATATGTATAAAAGCAATATGGCATGAGAGGCTGTGCTGTATCGTGAATAAGTCAGGGCTGAAGGGCGTTGTTTGGCACAATGCAAAGCGGAGTGCCTGCAACCCCTTCAGCCGTGACTTATTCACGATACAGCACTAGCCTCGAGTACCTTATTGCTTTTATAAAACGGTTACCACACAATACAAATATTAAAGCCAACAATATGTATTAATATAACTTTCATTAAGTAAACTTTAACTAAAAGCCTTCCTTCCGCTGGAAAAAAAAGTCCCTGACCGTGAACAACAACAGAAGTTACATTATAACGCCATTAGATGGCGGCAAAGATTGTCTTCATGAGTGAGTCAGTCAGTAGCGAAGACTTTTACATTGAAAAGTTGTGAACACACAACAAGACGCAAATGACAAATGCTTTGACAAGCGCTGTAAGTCACGGGAAAACCCCTTAACTGTTAAAAGGACAAGATAATACATCGGACATTTAAACAGATTTTTTATTATGAACATAGGACTGACCTGAAGGAACATGCTAAATCTGAATGCAGGTAATAAACTTACTCACTCAATCTTTTTCTCAAAATACTCTTCTACATAATACAGTAAGCTTCAATAAACAATATCAATTGAGAACAAACAGTTTACTTTGCTAATAGTGGTTGCTAATGGTATTGTGTAGTGATACACAGAACTGTTGGGTGAAGCGGTCATAGCCGTGTTTTATCGTGAAAAAAACACANAACGCCATTAGATGGCGGCAAAGATTGTCTTCATGAGTGAGTCAGTCAGTAGCGAAGACTTTTACATTGAAAAGTTGTGAACACACAACAAGACGCAAATGACAAATGCTTTGACAAGCGCTGTAAGTCACGGGAAAACCCCTTAACTGTTAAAAGGACAAGATAATACATCGGACATTTAAACAGATTTTTTATTATGAACATAGGACTGACCTGAAGGAACATGCTAAATCTGAATGCAGGTAATAAACTCACTCACTCAATCTTTTTCTCAAAATACTCTTCTACATAATACAGTAAGCTTCAATAAACAATATCAATTGAGAACAAACAGTTTACGTTGCTAATAGTGGTTGCTAAGGGTATTGTGTAGTGATACACAGAACTGTTGGGTGAAGCGGCCATAGCCGTGTTTTATCGTGAAAAAAACACAGCTATTGACCAATCAGAATCAAGGACAGGAACTAACTGAACCGAACTAACTGTTATATATATATATAACTACCCTCCTCAGAGGGTCCTAATAGATCTCCTGCTGCTGAAACGACGCCAGTGACTAACCCTAAACATCATTCTGAGGGTCGTTTAGTGCTAGGAACAGCAGCGAGGGCCCGTCTGCAGTCACAGCCAGGAAATTTCCCCTGACCCTGATCACCCCAACACACTCACTGTTCACACACCCACAGGGCTCCCTGTGGGGTTGCGGTCACGCTAAACTAAATTAATTTTAATGGGTAAGTGGCATTATGTGAGTTTACTAAAGGCCTTAGACAGTGGGGCGGAATATAGGGTCATAAAAGTTTACAAATGTCTCCTAGAGAACCTTGGACTCAGTATATTGAGTTTAATTGAGTACAGAGTACGAAATAAAGGTAAATGATAATATCTCTTCCTGGTTTACTGTTTTTGTTTAAACATAAATTGGATTTGTAAGGTTATTGTCCTTTTGTCTTCAAGTTTAATATGGCTGTCTGGTTTGGACGCTTCCCAAAGAGCAGAACTGTAAATCTGTGTCTGAGGTGGAGTTGATTCTAATCTCTGAGTGTCTCTGGATACGGAATCTCTGTAAAACAAAGCTTTATCTCCTCCACCATTTCCGCCAATCATTTTTGCTGCACTATTGTTTATTAAAACCATAAAATGTAGGCAGTTAGGAAGTTGTTTATGGATTCTGTCATAGTTTATTCATGCTACTCACAATACAAAAGGACTGTCAAGCTCCAAAAACGACAAAAAACATAAACATGGTCAAAATGGCTTCCTACTGTCAGAGTCTTCATCAAATCTTTAAACCCACAGTTCCTTGAATTGATCAGCCATATGAGCCCAACTGAGAGTTCTTCTTTGAGGTTCACCACACCAAATAGCAGTTTTGACCCTGGTGACCCTCACGGCACATGGCTTCCTACTCATGCACTAAGAACTTTACATGATACTCAACCAAATGGAGAATGCGCCAAGAGGGAAAGCCACCCACCCGTTAAGATCCATCCAAACGTCAAGCTAAAGCAAACCGCTTAGAAACCAAGTATCGTAGCAGTTCATAACCACTGTTCAGTTTTAAACCCTGTAATCTGCTCTGGACTATCATTTTTGATTAGACCTCGCAGAACTGATGGAAGTATTGCTGCCTTCAAGTCATATTGGAATAATCATATCTGCAAGATGAGTGCACATGGACACTATACAGAGTCATAATTTCCAGTTTGAAAAAACACTGAGCCCCAGCTTTTTAAGTTGGTTGCATGTCAACTAAAGAATGGCGGTGGAAGCTTATAATTAAGTTTAATTAGGAATATTTACAACTTTTGACATGGTTTGTGAACTGTTGATGAAGAACAATGATGAAGAACAATGATAAAGATTGCCAGAAATATATATTTACTTAACTGGTTAAGAAAGAAAGAGCTTGTGTTTTTAAAATACACAGATCAGGCATAACATTATGACCTAATATTGCATTGGTCCCCCTTTTGCTGCTAAAACAGCCCTGACCCATCAAGGCATGGACTCCACTAGAGTCCTGAAGGTGTGCTGTGGTATCTGGCACCAAGATGTTAGCAGCAGATCCTTTAAGTCCTGTAAATTGCGAGATTGGGCCTCCATGGATTGTTTGTTCAGCCCAATCCACAGGTGCTCGATTGGATTGAAATCTGGGGAATTTGAGGCCAAGTCAACACCTAAAACTCGTTGTTGTGCTCCTCAAACCATTCCTGAACCATTTTTGCTTTGTGGCTGGGCGCATTATCCTAATGAAAGAGGCCACAGCCTTAAATTACTCAAGGTTTAATTCCAAGAACTTCAACACTGTCAGAAAAAAAAGGTACGGTGCTTGTCACTGGGGCAGTACCCTAAGGTACAAAAGTGAAAAGGTACATCTTTGTACCTTACTTACCCTTAAATGGTGCATATTAGTACCTTAACACTAGAACCGCCACGGGGTAAATTTTACCCATGACTGTTTTTCAAATGTACATAACAGGTTTTCAATAAAACATTCAAGTCTCCCAGTCATTGACTTTTACTAAAACTGTGTAATTTAAAGGTACATTTTAGTACTTTAAAAGTGCATATT
Source organism: Anabarilius grahami (assembly GCA_003731715.1). NCBI lineage: Eukaryota > Metazoa > Chordata > Actinopteri > Cypriniformes > Xenocyprididae > Anabarilius > Anabarilius grahami. The sequence goes on along the minus strand of RJVU01063416.1, from coordinate 3,919,840 downwards.
AGTTCCTTAAAGGTACATATTAGTATTTTAAAAGTACATATTTGTACCTTTTTACCTTTGTACCTTAGGGTACTGCCCCAGTGACAAGCACCATACCTTTTTTTCTGACAGTGAATATTTAGTTAATCACCCCAATTTTTTTTTGCCCAAAATTGATTATGCCCCTGCAAAAATATCAAAATTAATTTTAATTCAGAAAGTAAAACATGCTTGTCATACAAGCCATTGAATTGCATTTTAATGTATATTTTAATAGATTGAAAGATCTGAATAAATAAGTTTAATAAATGAATATCCACATCTATTATTATTATTATTATTATTTTATTGAACCAAAATCACTTTAATACAAATGTCTGGGGACTTGAAGGCAGCATATCAGACAAATGTACAGCTCACAAAATTTCATCATCTGAGACTTTGAGCCAAAAGAGGGTCCTTTGTGACTACAGAGGCAGTAAAGGTTAAAATTAGCTGCTCTGGTCAATATCTGCACTGCTTCAGTGAACTTCAGGACCTTCAAGCGCTGTCCGGTTTCACTGCCGAGTAGGTTTATGGCAGGTTTGTGCTAACTCTATTTGGTTCTGCTCAGAGAACCGATAATTCGCCATTAATGCTTCACTGTTACTGGCTGTAATGATGGCATCATTAATGCTGCTAGAAATGGAATATAAAATCTCAAATTTGAGCTGGTGGGTGGGAAGTGGACAGCTGTATTCAGCAGGGGCGACTGCATATAAAACCCATCCAAGCATCAATCCAGCACTCTCACTTTCAAACTCAGCAGATTACAGAGGCTGTTCAAGAGGTTTGCCTATAGCCAATAAATGTTTTCCATAATTGCTCATTCTTGATGAGTATCAACACCCTGTCAAGTGTCTCAAATGTGTCTGTGATTGCAACTGGCGTTCTGGAGCAGATGTGTCATTAAATATGAAGCTGCAGCTGTCTGACCGTTTTGATTTGACAGTTCTGATCAGGGTTTGCACACAGTGGACTTTGTCTCCAGGACTATATGAGGGAGCTCTCACTGTTGTACTATTTGAGGGTAAGTTTACTCAACGACGATGTACAGACTGCATACAGTCGACAACGTTGTCAAAACGATCCCCATAAACCTGGATCCGCTAAAATGTCAAAAAACACTGTATTATGAATCGCAGGCTATTATGAATCACAGGCCAGTAGTTGGCAGTTTTCACTTTGTAATGATTAACTACGCGCCTATATGAACACTTAATACACATGCGCATGACGTCACTGTTTTCACAAATTCACGTTTTTGTAGTTTACAAAGAGACGATAATGGTACTGACCTCAAAAACTTTGAAACCCGTTTTCAAAAGTTAGCACTTTCAGGCCCCGAAAACGTGGTTGTCGTGAAAATGAATGGCCAAAACGTATAAAACATTTTCCGTTTTTTGTTGAAAATGGTGTCATGTAGATGGCCCCTGAATCTGATTTTGGATTTCTAAAACAACTCGTTTCAACATGTCAAAGGTTTTTTTGATATTCGCTTGGTTTGTTTGTTGGTTCTATACTCAGGTACACAACAAAGAACCACAACAGTCTGCTGGTATATGGTTCATTCTGGAACCGTTCCCAATATTCAATGTAGCATTGCTTGTCTCCAGAGAAATGTAAAAAAAGACTTCGGGGTGCAGAGTGAGGAACCAAACAACAGAACCACAGTTTTGTTTTTGTCAGATTCTAGAGCGTGACCTCAGTGAGATCTTGAGTAAAGACCAATAGATATATATATTTTTTTATGCCAGACTGTACAATATAGATGTAAGCAAAGACTTTAGCTTCTTTCTCTGCAGAAGCACATTTTAGTGTTTCAGTATGGGACTTAATAAGTTCACCTGTAGTTTTACTTTTTATGTATACTGTAGTACACTGCAAAAAATGCCATTCTTACTTAGAGTTTTTGTCTTGTTTCCAGTCCACATATCTAAAAATTCTTAAATCAAGAAGCATTTTCTAGACAAGTAAAAATTATTGTCTTGTTTTCAGAAAAAAAAAGTCAAAATTAAGTTTTTGCTTAAAACAAGCAAAATAATCTGCCAATGGGGTAAGCAAAATTTAATTTAAGACTTTTTAGATATTTGGACTAGAAAACAAGACAAAAACTCTAAGTAAGAAAAGCATTTTTTGCAGTGTAATTCTTGACTAGGTGCTTGATTGACCATTATTGGTTTTCTGAAAGGGAGATAGACAGACAGAGACACAGGGGGGTTGATGAGTTTTTGATGAATCATAAATCTTTAATAAGTCTATCATTATGGTTGAAAGAACAGGTGACCCATCTGGTGTAGAACTGCTCCTCATTAAAAATACCGAAAATGATTGCAGGATGAATCCATGTCATGAGGCTCTGACCCAGAGAGAACAGAGATCATGGTCTGAGCATCAGTATGATTAAGCTCATCACCGGTACTGGTGACACAACTTTGAATCAGCAGCTTGCCAAGCCTACAATGTAAAATCATTCAACTAGCCTTTTGAAAAAGTAATTCTAAGCTTCAAGGTACAAACTAAAGTAACTAAACAATTTAAGGGAACACTATATATATATATAAATTGCAATTAGATAATATTATTTTTGCAATCAGAGCAGTATTGAGAAAAAAAACAAGGCAGCAGTGGTGACAAATATGAAATATATATTTACACTAAATATAACTAATAAAATTAGAGAAAAATCACTAAATCAAAAAAACTAAGTCAGATACGGCAATAAGCAGAAGTAGTGTGTTATTAAATATTGTGCTACAAAAAACATGCAGACATATTCACAGGGAAACAAATCAATGAAAATTTTCTTTTGATCCGAAATTGAAAAGCTGAATCAAACTTTGCAGCTCTACACATGAAAGTGAAGAGACATTACAGGAGAGCAAAAGCAAGAGACTATCAAAATGTTTTGCCTCTTGTCATGGTCATAGTGTAACTTTATGCCAACAATTTGTCTCATTTGCATCCGTTTTTATTTCTCCTAAGGAATTGTAGGGTAAATATCTGAGACAAAGTCTCATTTAATACCTCAGTGACATAAATGAGAACTCAATTTAGTCTCACGGGCTATGACAGACCAACCTCTGAGTGATAACATTTTCCTCTGGGTGTATTTATTCTGGAGAATGTTTCATTATTGTGGCTTCTATCCACGTTTGAGAATATTTACTGCTGTCTTACCTTTAGAAACAGCAACAGATGCGATTTCATCTCATTCAGTGGGGCATGAAGGAGGACATGGCTGTTGAGTGTCAGTTTTTCACAGTCCTGTCCTGAAAAGAGACAAGAGCTGTCAAACAGTCCATCTGAAGAAAAATGGGGCTATAACTACAGTAGATACTGAGGTAATAATTGTAATTTCACAGCAGTGAAATGTCAGCATCCTCTATCCCAGCCTGTAGCTCTAACAGATAACAGAAAAGTGTGTCAGTCAGGTTTTATTTTTCCCCCTTTTTTTCCTCAAGTAAGCCCAAAGGTTCCAGACTCTGGACAGTTTTCATCCTATCCAAGAAAATTCCCAACAGACTAATCTTTCTGAGCATGTGATTCATTTTAATCTGCAGGCATGGATGAAGAGGTTCTGTAGAGTTGCTGTACTATTAAAGATTAATGAACCCAATTTGCAAAACTGACCTTTTGCGGTCAGACTGTGTGGAGCGTAAAGCTTCTTAATGCCTTCAGCTCAAGTACAGCCCCGCAGATAAGACCCGCAGAGAGAAAAAACACGAGATGAACTAACTTTAAGTGTTCCGTTCCTCTGATCAGTTCAAAGACATTTCAGAGGAAGGGAAAGAGTGGATTGATGAGTTTAAACTGTATCACACAAACATACACAATGGCATTCAGAAATGTAGCTAACATTCTCTGAACCTTGAACGCTACCCACATTCACACTAAAAATACGTTTTGACCACAGAGTGTATGTGTTGCTAAATATGAACAGCTTAGTCTCATAACTCTCTCTCTCTCTGTCAAAAGAACAGAAAAAGAACATCATAATCAGACATGGGTTTGCACACATCACAAAATAAAACTTTCAAAATAAAAGCCTTTAAAAGACAAAAAAGGCACACAAAAAAACATTTCGCTTCCATAATCTCAAATATATTCTCACAGTTTAAAAATGGTAATGGTGGTGCCACAATCTCAAAATTACAACTTTATATTTCCCAAATGTGGTTGTAGGGTAGGGGTTATAAAAAGTAAGAGAAATTTGTGATGTCAGCCGAAAATAAATGTCTTTTCAGAAGCAGCGTAAGAACCCCAATTTTTTTTTTTTTTGGCATAATGTCCACAGATGAACCATGAACAAATACACAAGAAATTAAGAAAGAAAAAAGGGTCCATTTTGATTTTATGTTGCCTTGAAATAAAGCACAAAGGCTGGTTTGCATTGATCGCGGTTGTTATTGTGGTGTTTATCTCATCAGACGGCATGAGAGGGAGTTTTAGAGGGAAGGCTTCGTGCTGTGCTGTGAAGTCAAAGCCATAATTTAGAGCAGCAGAAGAACTGATCTGAGAAAGACGTCTGCTCTCACACTGGCAGCAGGATTGATTACCGCTCCGTGTGCATGACATTAGAATGTGTGTGTATGTGTGGTGCAGCACATGGAGAAAGCATCAGTTTAGTTTACTTCAGTAGAGGCTCTTTTAAGGAAACTGTTGGCTAGATAATCTGTTTGCCTGAAGACTTTTGGTATCCATTACTGAACTGCTGCTGTTTGCTGCTTTTATATTTCTGTATGTGTCATCTTTGACCGTCGGCTACATCATATCAAACTTATTGTTCAGTCTGACAGCCTGTAACTTAATATTCTATCCTTTCCACATTTTGTAGTGGTGCTTGCTAGCAAGTCTGCACTTTTAATGTTGTGAGGATTATGGATTTGAACAAATTCCAATTGTAAGAAACTTTTGATACATAATTTTGCACCATTTGTGCTACAGAAATGAATGATACCTGAAATCTTGCTGCTCGTTGAGGAGAGACGCTATTACTTGCAATTTTTGCGTGACTGACCATAAAACAGATGGAAAATCCCATAGACTTACATTGAAGGAAGAACCCAAGTCACACCAGAATATCATATTGACTAGGGGGTGGAAACCTTTGACTTTGGCCAGTAAGCACCTAATAACCACACAGGACAACCTAGCAACCACCCAGAATACCCTAGTAACCACATAGCAATGTGCTAAAAAACACAGAACACAATAACAACCATATAGCATTACTCTGGTGGCCACCCACAACACCCTTCACTGTGAGAAGAAAAAAAATTGTACTTCAAGAGGTATAACAGCTTAGTATCCCTAAAAGGTGCATATTAGTACCTTAAGAGTACACAAAAAACAAAAAAACAAAAAAAGAAACGCTAGGTTATTTTTTCAACCCAAACACTGAGTTGAGACTGTTGAGTAAGGAAGCTGGGTTGATAATTGTTCATAATCAGTAATCGACAGTGCTGGGTTGTGAAAACGGACATGAAAGAGAGCATGCATGTCACACATTTCAATGGAGGAGAGGCTTAAAGGGTTAGTTCACCCAAAAATGAATTTTCTGTCATTAATTATTCAACCTCGTTCCACATCCGTAAGACCTTTGTTCATCTTCGGAACACAAATTAAGATATTTTTGATGAAATCCGAGAGGATCCCCTATAAAAAGCAATGTAATTATCACATTAAGGCTCAGTTTCACAGACAGGGCTTAGCCTAAACCAGGATTAGCCGGCTCATTATTGGCCTGCTCCTGCATCAGCATCACACGCATGTGCTGCTCACGTGAACAGCGTCGGCCAATACTGAGTCAGTGTTCTGATGTAGAACACGGAAGCCTGCACAGTCTATGTAACCTAAACAGCATAGGAGACTGACAGGGGAGAGACAAAATTGTTGAATAAAGTTGCTATTTTTGTTTTGTTTTTGCGCACAAAATGTATTCTCATCACTTCATAACATTAAGGTTGAACCACTGTAGTCATGTTGACTGTTTTAACGATGTCTTTATTACTTTTCTGGACCTCGAATGTGGTAATGTTGCTTACTATGGGGGATAAAAAGCCTCTTGGATTTCATCAAAAATATCTTAATTTGTGTTCCGAAGATGAATGAAGGTCTTACGGGTTTGGAACAACATGAGGGTGAGTAATTAATGACAGACATTTCATTTTTGGGTGAACTAACCCTTTAACTATGCTGAATAAACTGCTTGTGTGAGGGAACAGGCTTATCTTAATGAACTGACAGGCTATCGGAAAATCATCAATTTATCTATTTTTAGAGTTTAAAGTGAAAAATTGCAGTTTTTTTAAGAGATGTCACTGACAATTTTGCGGCAGGATTCTGGTTACGCCACTTCTCATTAATTTCTATGGTATCCGCAAACAGTGACTGACTGTTACACAACTCTGATGGAAATTCAATGACGTCAAAGTTGTAATGTTATTGGTTATCAAGGCACATGTGATCCAAGATGACTGTAACGCTTTCTCCAATGGTAGAGCCAAGGAGGTTGGTGTCTCACTAATAAGACAATCTTTAGGTACTACTATGAACCAATTAAAGGTAAATGGTACAAATTGTCTCTTTAAGGGTACTGCCTCAGTGACAAGTTGTTGTACCCCTGAAGTACCCCTTTTGCAGATTTTTTTTTTTTTGAGAGAGAGAGTGTTGTGGTAAATTTTGCAAGGACAAACATTTTTTATGGTATTTTCTGAAGTACCTTGAAGTACTGTACTATGATATATGGTATATGGTATATATATGTATATGTATATGTATATATATATATATATATA
>RJVU01063416.1:3886645-3912938 GCA_003731715.1 Anabarilius grahami | reverse complement strand
ATGATTAGGTTAATAGCTCGTTTAGAGAACCTTTTCATGATATGCTAATTTTTTGAGATAGGAATTTTGGGTTTTCATGAGCTGTATGCCAAAATCATCAGTATTAAAACAATAAAAGACCTGAAATATTTCAGTTGGTGTGCAATGAATCTAAAATATATGAAAGTTTAATTTTTATCATTACATTATGGAAAATAATGAACTTTATCACAATATGCTAATTTTTTGAGAAGGACCTGTATATATATATACTGTGTATATATAAATATATATCACTCATTCAGTACCATGCTGGTATTTCTATCACATGCCATCCCTGTTTGATGCATCTTTTAATGGTTAAATTGTTCAGGCAGTGTTAGACAGAATGACAAACAAAAAGTGCCATGCTATTACTATGGTGTTTGGACATGTACCATGGTAGTAGCATGTTATACTTTGAAGTACCTTGGATTACCATGTAAAAACCATTATGCATGAATATGCCACCGGTGGAAAACCCACATTTATCTTTGCTAATGGCACCTACTGTAAATGCTATTGCATGGCAACCAAAAGAGGGAACACGTTCTTCAGAGGAGTTCTTCAGGCTAATCATGAGGATGTGCAAAATAACTTTGAAACTTATTTGGAGCAGTATAAGGACTAGAGGAAACCAGGGGATTATGGAGGCCTGGTCTAAATTCAGCGTGTACATTCAGGTCGGGATGTTGTGAGCATTTTTTTCTGAGTCTTTGTGTTGGCTGTTTGGGACAGTGATGTCATTCTCTACTCCAAAGAGCTCTGAAAAGCCTCCAGTAAGTTGGGGCAAGTCGGGTTGGGTTTGTCTTCTCTGCTCTTCTGTTTGTCCTCCGCTGCAGTTCAGAGCCGATTTCACAGTTTTCCTTTGAGTGCCACTGAAAAAGGGCAGATTCCTTCCTGCCCACAAACTCTCACACCGAACCGCACAGCAATCCTGGGAAAATCCAAACCTTTTGGCATCCCAACAACCGCACCGGGCTGGACTCGCACACACAAAGAGCTGGATGAGGGATGGTTTGTAAGTGTGTCCGCTGCCCGGCACGGTCTATGTTTGCTTTCTGCGGTTGGATGTATGCGGCCATTGTTCTATCTATGAGGCCTGACCCTGCCAGATGATGGAGAAGATAGAGAACCTTCTTTTCTGTTAAAAGACAAGTGGCCTCACTAGCACAGGCTGGCGTCCTGCCGGGTATGGCCTGCAAGAGAAAGAAGAGGGCAGCCGTGCCAGGCTGTTTCAACCCCTGTGCCAGCTAAAGCGAGTACCAGCCGCAAACAGCCCTGAGAGCTCTGTTGTGTGCTGGACGCTGGACTCCACGCTCTTCACATTCACATACAGGCTCAAGATGAACTTTATAAAAGCATGGTTTATGAAAGATGAGGCCGAGTTTAACCAAACACAGCACACACCCTCCTCTGAGCTGTTGATCGCTGGGTAGTTTGGCTCCCATCAGAGGGGTCTTTTCTCTTGTTTGGAGGGTAATCTGATGAAAGGACACAGCTGTGACCCTCTACTGGACCCTGGCATTATTTCTGAGCTGTGGGAATGATATTTTGAATGTAAAGGACAAAATAATGAGAGTATGAGTGTTGAAAGATCATGCATTCATGTCATAGGCATTATTACACATTAGTCATTTTATCCATCACACAACTTTTTTTTTTTCTACTTTTTTGCACTTACATAAGGGGGAAGGCATTTTCCCGAGTATATATCTTATTTCTGTTTAGTTTTATCTCACGAGAATATTGAAGAATATTTCAGCTGTGAATATTTCAGCTGTGTACTTCAAAGAATAACATGGTACTACCATGGTACATGTCCAAAAACCATAGTAATACCATTGTACTTTTTGTTTGTCATGCCTGAACAATTTAACAGTTAAAAGATGCATCAAGGCAAGCAATTCATTGCAATGAAAGGTCTAAAAATGTGCAATATTCTAATTGACTAACTGGATTTAAAGATTGTAAAATGTTACATTAGCCTAATATAACGATATAATGGTATAATACACACAAAGGGGAATGGCTTTGTTGAATTTTCTGATCGGTTGCCATTTCATAGTTTAGCACACTTCGAATCATACATTTTGTCAGGTTTGTTTCAATCCAGTATCAACTTTTTCTCAGATATTCCTACTAAAATTACTTTGTATGAATTAGAAAATAAATAGAAGCAAATAATTGTCTAGATACTGTAAGAATACAAAGTTATAAAATGAATGTGGATAGCAGAGTTTTGATCTTGGAGGCCAGGTAGATGAAAATTAACATTCCCTGACAGCAACATGTCGTGTCGGCACAGATCCGGCCCACATCTGGTCCACGTATAATCCACATGTACCAGATGTGGGCCGGATCTGGGCCAGACTATGTTGCTGTCTGGGTTGTTACGATCTCTCCTGAATCTCCAGTACGATTGCTTGGGTCTTATTCACAGGAAAACAGATAGTAGGAAACTTAGGCAAAACTCTCAATTTTTTTTTAGATTAGATGTAGGAGGAAAAAAAATAGATATTAAAGAAGTGATTGGTTTTTCCTCTTAGTTCTAATGTGCCTGGAGACTCTGTGCTTTACTGTTTCACATGCCAGTCATCAGACCAGCGATTCTCTCTCTTTCTCTCTCTCTTCCCTCTCTCTCTCTCTCTCTCTCGTTTGATTGGGTTCCAGCACTGTTCTGAATAAAGGCTTAGAGAACTCTGTTTCCCACAAGCGAACAAAAGCGGTGACAGACAGAATGGAGCGGCTCAGAGAGGGAGGAGAACAGCGATGAAGAAACTCTCTCAGTCTGTAGGAACTAATCAGACTCTCGTTTAGCAAACGCAGGCATTCCTGTTGATGAAAGGAAAGGAGATGTAAGGCGGGACAGGGTCGGACTGAGCTCTTACAACTGCAGAACAACAGCAGGCCGACTCCATTATCCACCGTACGGCCTCATTAACCAGCGCTCCCCACACACTCAACACACGTAACAAACAACAACTAACACGGACTCAACCCTCAAACACATACAATTCACTATTGTGACTCTGCTTAGTGCACCACTCTCTGGAAAACTTGATTTTGATTGGTCAATCATGGCAGAGTGCACTCAAATATTTTGTATAAAGAGCGCTTAACTGTATAATTGACTTTTGTCCCAGTCAGCCGGTCATTATCGCAAAATAAACCCCGCCAGGGTGATCAGCACCCCAATGAGAAGCAGTTGAACTCGTTTCAATTTATTTAGATTTTACTGCTTTTGTGCAGCATGAATTTATAAGTTTACCTTTTTTGACTTAAGCATGTTTTAGACTGTTATTATAGAAAGGTTAGTTACTATTAAAGCTGCACTTCTTTTGTTCAGAAAAACAAATAGCCCTAAATAATGCCATTTGTTGATCCAGAAATTGACACTCAAGAATGAGAAACTGGAAAAATTGAATTTTAAAATTATACAGATCATCTTTAAATTTGAATTTCCACAAATAGATACAGACACATATGCCAACAAGTCTTTGGTGAAAAGAGGATATATGAACATACTTATTCTGTGTAAGTCTTAATCTTTTTATAGCGCCAAACTAAATTCCCAAACAGCAGCTAAATGTATGCATTATTTAAAGCCAGGCTGTTAGTGTGTAAGGTGCTGTGAGCTCTTGGGGAATGGATAGAAGTTGTTGACTGTAATTGGTAATTTAGCTGCACTGAGGTACTATGTGCCAAGAAAGTGATTATTCAGGCCTGTCCCTTGCTGTTCTCACACTGCTCACTGAAAGAGCAGAACTTAGTCCCATTACAACCTCACACAAGCAGGTCCATAGCAGCTATTATAAGTGAAATGTATTACTCAGAATGTTGGCATATTCAAATTTATACCTGGAAAACTGCAACGGAACACTACTTGAAGTTGAACTTTCCATGTGAAAACTTGAAAACAACTCTGATTTGAATAAAATGCTATTGACTGCAATAACATGGTGGCACCCAGGTAGATACACAGTTACCGATAAACATTCACTTTTGAGCAAATAAAATGCATCAATGTGTAAAAGTTCACACAAAAGTGTGTAAAACGATAAATAATTCTATTTCTTTCCAATCAGCACAGCATCTTTATCCTCTACAATTTGGTTGATAGAAAAATTGTTGATAAATGAACCTGCAAAGCTAATGGTAGAGTTGACATTTTGTTTCCTCGCATTTTTTCAAACGTCTATATGGTTGTAATTAGGAAGTTCCCACACCCCTACACTTTTTGTAAATTAATCATTATGTTTTAAAAGTGTCATTTTGCCTGCAAGTTTTTTTGTTTTTTTTTCCAGTCACAAACAGCTGTCAGCCAGTTGCATTGGCAGTAGACTGAACAAATGCAAAGCAGTAATTCTACGACTAGGACTCATTTAATTGCCTTTAAACAAGTCAAATAAGACTGCTGGGCAAAAATTATGCCACTTCATTAATATGCATGAAATAAGCTGATTTAAAACATTTCCTTAAGGAAGACTACTACAGTACTTGGACAGAGCTATCTATTGTTTTTTGTTGTTGCTCAGTTTTAGATTTTTTCTTTTCTTTTTTAAGAGCAAGCCATTTGAACCATAAATGCATGTGACTATACTGGAGGGAAATGACATCATGACAACACTGACTGGCTGATGGCACCAATAATGTGCACTGTTCCAAATCTTCACTAATGACTGAGCTGTGATGTAAGAGACCACAGACAGGGAATAAAACAAGTCTATTTTAACTTTTAAGAGCTCGCCAAAAAAATCAAGACCTCCTAATTTTATATAACTAAAATATTTCCAATTAAAATGTGGCAGCATTTTATCAAATGGCCGTCAATTAAAAAAAAAAAAAAAAGAGTCTGTTTTATCATTTACATCAGTTACATTATCGAAGTTGATGTAGTTTTACTGTTAAAGAGCATGGTTTTGTTGATCCACCAGGTATATCAGCAACATTAACCAGCTAAAGCCAGCAGACAAATCCATACACCTCCAAGCTGCATGAGACATTTCTGCAGTCTAAATTAATACCTGAAGTATGTTTTGTTTTGTTTTTTTCTTCTTATTTTTGAAGATTTAAAACACATTATGTTATTACTATCGATTTAAAGGTTTGTTCTAAAAAAATTTTTTTTAAAAAGAGAAAGAAGTACTTTTAGTGCCTTTAAAGTAATGGTCTCAAATTTCCACATCATTTGGTGCCATTTAAAAAATAATGTCAACATTCTGTTGGCATTAACTGGATGTGGAGATGGCCTCGGGCTGTTTTTTCCACTTTGTGCAAATCATTTCTGAAATGTTGTTTTTAAATAAAAGCTGCACTACACTGATTTCCTCACACGCATATCAGTAAAACTTTCTGAACCCTACTGATGTTTTGTCTCAGTGATTAAATATATCAAATTATTGTGCCTCAATTAATTTATTTAGCAATTAAAAAGTCATTATTTTGATATTTCTTCTCTGCAAACCTGCAGTTCAATGAAAATATAATTTCATCATGGTACAACTCTTGATTCTTAGTATAGGCTAAGAAGGATATCATGCTAGTTGGCGACAGCCTGCATTTGATTTGCTTTGATTTGAGTGATGAAATATGCAAACATACTAAATGCTTCAGAGTGTTTTAGAAGCCAGATGCAAAGCACTGCAGTCAGAAAACATTAGGCAAAGATGATGTCCAGGGTTACTTAGCAGAAGCTGACACAGAAATACGTCAAAACCTGACGTGAAGATTGACGCAGGACCTAGAAATTATGCCTCAGGAGAGGCATACATCTTGCATGTATTCCATGTTCCATCTGTTTTGCTTGTTTGTTTGTTTTTTCAAACCATTTTTGACCATTCTTCCTCCTCAAATGACTAGCCAGATTTGGATTTGGATTTGTCATGTCGTAGAGCACAAGAGATTCCAGCAAGTGTGTTAACCGGTAGGTTAGTTGTGGTTGTTTCTTATATGGTTCATTTAGTGATGGGTTTTTGCATTTGTACGCTCAGATCACAACCAGGGCCCTGATGGGCAAGGCTTGTTCTTTCACATTACGTGAATATTTTGCAATAAAAATATGATTGTTTTATACTTATATTCAGTGACCTGGAGTTAATAGTTTTGTTTTACAAGAGAAGAAGAAAAGAAAACCTAGTAAAAGGGTTACTAGGAAGCAACAGGCAGGTGAGATTTTATCAGGGTTGGAGCTGAACTCTGCTTTACTGTGGCTCTCAAGAACCAGAATTCGCCACCCCTGCTCTATATTGAAGAATTATTTAAACAACAACAAAAAAAAAACAATGGAGAAAACTGGGCAGAACCAAGGTCCCAGCAAAAGTGTGCAGTCACTTTGCGCTTTATTTTCTGGTGTCTTTGAAAGTTTGGTTTGCTCTTGTATGATTCTTTCAGTGATGGATGCTTTGCATTTACAAGCTCAGATCACGATTAGGATGCTTGTGGGCGAGCACATCTGTAGTTGGTAGTGCTGTGAGCAGTGCTTTCATTGTTCCTGAGAGGATCTTGTCGTTAATGTCTCCCGCTGTTCTGGGGATCCACCATCTCATTATGGCCATATGCTACCAGCACATCCAGACACTGTGACATGCATTATACATGTGGATTAATGCAGCCTGGACCCACCCTGCTAGCCAGCTTCGATCTCTACTCTGGATTTCCAGAAATAGACAATAATGACTCATTCATACACTTGCTTTTAGGCATCTGAACTTCATTAGATGTGTATATACAGGTGCGTCTCAAAAAATTTGAATATCATAGACAACTTTCTTTTTTTTTTTTCTATTCACAAAATGAAACGTTCATATATTCTAGATTAATTACTCATAAAGCTAAATATTTCAATATCAAAAATCCAGTATCTCGACATAGAATATTTCCAAAGATCAATCAAAAATGGATTTTAGGGAACTTTTAGCACAAATTACTGCATCAATACTCCATGGCATAGAAGCGATTAGACCAGGGGTTTCCAAACTCGACCCTGGAGGGCCACTGTCCTGCAGAGTTTAGCTCCAACTTGCCTCAACACACCTGCCTGAAAGTTTCTAGTATGCCTAATTATACCTTAGTTAGCTGGTTCAGGCAAAGCCACTGGAAGGCAAGCCTACAACTCTTAGCCAAAAAAGCTTAACGGCTAATGCTAACGCTTTCCCCCTCGGCGGTACGCAGAGAAGGAGACCAGAGGCTGTTTTTTGAATGGATGTTAATGGATGAGAGGCTTCACTATGCTGATTAAACAGCTTTTGTGGGGAAATAGCTAATCATTTAATTAATGGACAGCCTGTTTGCTAATCTTCAGCATGTTTTACACTAAACAATACTTTCTTTGGGAACTATATGTAGATTTATCTTGATAAAAATGTATTTTTTCAAGAGTAGGCAGACTGGGGAATGTTGCGACTGATGTCACTGCCATTACACGATAGGCTGAGAGGTGCCGCACGTGATTAAGTTAGCCGTTATGCTTTCTCCAATGGTAAGAGATACAGACCCTCCTATCTCCCTATTATATATAATCTCTGGTTCAGGTGTGTTTAATTGGGGTTGGAGCTAAACTCTGCAGGACAGTGGCCCTCCAGGACCAAATTTAGACACCCCTGGATTAGACCGTGGCACTGCTGAGGTGTTATTGAAGCCCAGGTTGCTTTGATAGTGTGTTTCTCAACTTCCTCTTGACCATACCCCATAGATTATCTATGTGATTCAGGTCAGGCGAGTTGGCCGGCCAGTCAAGCACAGTAATATCATGTTTAGCAAACCAGTTAGTAGTAGTTTGGCACTGTGAGCAGGTGCTAAGTGCTGCTGGAAAAGGAAATCGGCATTTCCATATAGCTTGTTAGCAGACGGAAGAATGAAGTACTCTAAAATCTCCTGGTAGACGGATGGTTGACTTTGGACTTGATAAAACCAACACCAGCAGATTACATGGCACCCCAAAATATCACTGACTGCAAAAACATCACACTGGACTGTGCCTCTCCACTCTTCCTCTAGACTCTGGGACCTTGATTATCAAATGAAATACAAAATATACTTTCATCTGAAAAGAAGACTTTGGACCACTGAGCAACAGTCCAGGCTTTTTCTCCTTAGTCCAGGTAAGATGCTTCTGATATTGTCTGTGGTTCAGAAGTGACTTGGTACTAGGAATGAGGAATGTGCAGCCAATTTCCTGAAGGCATCTGTGCGTCGTGGCTCTTGATGCACTGACTCCAGATTCAGTCCACTCCTTGTGAATCTCTCCCAAGTTCTTGAATCGGCTGTGCTTGACAATCTTCTCAAGGCTGCGGTCATCCGTGTTGCTTGTGCACCATTTCCTACCAAACTTTTTCCTTCCAGTCAAACTTCCATGAATAAACCTTGATACAGTTCTCTGCGGACAGCCAGCCCTTTCAGCGATGACATTACCCTCCTTGTGGAGGGTGACGAACATTGTCTTCTGGATAACTTTCAAGTCAGCAGTCTTTCCCATGATTGTGGTTGTGTGTACTGAACTAGACCGAGAGATACACACTATTTATACTGTTTTTTGTCATTGTTTTTAAACTCGAAATGAAATATTCTAGTATTTTTGAGATACTGTTTTACGAACTGTAGGCCATAATTATTGACAGAGGTCTTCAACCCTGCTCCTGGAGACCTACTGTCCTGCAAAGTTTATTTCCAACCTGCTTCGGCTATCACAAAGAGCTTAATTAGCTGGTTCAGTTGTGTTTGATTAGGGTTGGAGCTTATCTCACAGGACAGTGGGTCCAGGGTTGAAGACCTCAAGTCTTAAGTTCTGATGAGGTTGAATTTGTCATCCTTTTAGGTGTGTGTTGCTGATGGTCTTGTGCTTGTGTGCATGCTGATAGCAGATAGTGTTGCTCTCATTAACTGAATCTGATCACTATTGTGTAAGGAAGATTAGCAGCTAACAGGCTAATCATGTAAAATCAGTTCATCACAAGGAGAACATGACCAGCTGTTTTTGTTTATTTAGGCATGCCCACCGAGTAACAATAGTGATTAAGAAGATTAAAGGTAATGTAAACTGTCCATGTTAGCATACTTGTGCATGTAAAGACCTATTCACACAAAACAATGTTTGGAGCAATAAATGTGATCTTATATTTGGTGTTGTTTGATAAAATGTACTAAAATGTGAATGGCTGCTTGAAAGCATGTACATACTGTTTGACCTTCATTTGTTCTCTGTGACAAGCGGGTGCCAGAAAGGGAAAGCCGTGCAGCACTGCTTAGGGTATGAGGGTAATTGGGGGTATTTCAGCTTTTCTATAAGCACTAACTACAGTCACAGAGTAAATTTGCATTTTCACTCAACCCGTCTGTCATTTGTTTTCACATTGGTCTGAATAGACAAATTGAATGCAAACACGGAACTGAATTTTCATGACGAATATTTATGTTGATGTGAACAAGCCTTTAGGCTACATTTTATTAGGATCTGACAGAAAGTTGCCGCCAAATTCAGTTTGCTTAGTAAAAACACACATGCATGCCATTGTCATAAATCAAGATCATTAAAAACACATGGAACACAATGCCTATAATCGTCAAAGTATGCCTGTACTCTCTTCTCTGAAGTTAATATCTCTGTTCCAGTTGTCAATCAAAATGACAGACCTCATGTGAATGCCCTAATTCATTCATGTGAGAACTGTCAACTGACAAGTGGAACAAAACAGAGATATTCAACATCAGAATAATAACTTTAGGGTGAATCCTTTTAGATATTAAACTTTGGTGTAATGATCCTGAAGTGCCACTGTCCTGCAGAGTTTAGCTCCAACCCTAATCAAACACACCTTAACAAGCTTGTCAAGGTCTTCAGGATTAACAGAAAGTTACAGGCAGATGATTTTTTTTTTTTCAGGTTTGGAGCAAAAGTCTGCCGCATAGTGGCCCTCCAGGAAAGAAGTTGCCCATCATTGCCTTAAATCATGCAGGCTTATTTTCACCTACTACACCATTAAACAGAGAAAAGGAAATCTTATTGACTTTGAAGAAGGGACATGAGCCATAACTTTGGACTAGCATAAGAAGTTGGTTATTTTGACTTGAGCCGTAAAGTATGGAAGCCCGTTTCCGCCACTAAATAAAAAAATAAAAAAAGTAATTGAGACTTTTTATCTCAGAATTCTGACTTTTTTATCTTGCAATTGCAAGTTTATATCTCCCAATTCTGACTTTTTTTCTCACAATTCTGACTTTTTTCTCACAATTGCGAGTTATAAAGTCACAATTCTGAGATAAAAACTCACAATTGCGTGATATAAAGTCAGAATTGCGAGATATAAACTCGCAATTGCGTGATATAAAGTCACAATTCTGAGAGATAAACTCACAATTGCGAGAAAAAAAAGTTTCACACAATTGTTAATTTATCCCCCGGTTTCACAGACACTTAAGCTAGTCCTAGACTAAAATGCATGTTTGAGCTGTTTCAGTTGAAAGCAATTTGCACTGACATATCTTAAAATATGTCAGTGCCAGTGTTTTGTTTCAAGATGAACACCAGTAATGTTTTTTTCTAGTGTACATTTATAAAAGTTTCTTAAATATCCTAATTGAACTAAGGTCTAATCCTGGTTTAGGCTAAGCCCTGTCTTTGAAACCGGGCCTATATCTCCCAATTGTGAGAAAAAAGTCAGAATTGTGACTTTATATTACGCAATTGCGAGTTTATATCTCAGAATTCTGACTTTATAACTCACAATTGTGAGAAAAAAAGTCAGAATTGTGAGAAAAAAAGTCTGAATTGGGATTTTATATCATGCAATTGAGAGTTTATAACTCGCAATTGTGAGAAAAAAGTCAGAATTCTGAGGCTTCCATATTAAAGGGATAGTTCACCCAAAAATGAAAATTCTCTCATCATTTACTCACCCTCATGTTGTTCCAAACGTGTATGAATTTCTTTCTTCTGCTGAACACAAAAGAAGATATTTTGAAGAATGTCGGTAACCAACAGTTGATGGGCCACAATGACTTCCATAGTATTTTTTTCCATACTATGGAAGTCAGTGGGGCCCATCAACTGTTTGGTTACCCATTTTCTTCAAAATATCTTATGTTTTGTTCAGCAGAAGAAAGAAATTCATATCACATCCTTCAACCAATGTAACATCTTTTGTTTCATAGCAGCAGCTGTTGTGGTCACTAAAACAAGCAAACAGCTGATAAGATTTATGCCTCTGGTTTGTGTGGTCAACATCTGTAACACCCTGTGCAGTCTCTCAACCTCCTGCAACTCAAAAAGCAGATGATAAAACAACTGTAACATCACAACCTGAGAGACAAATTAAGTAAAAGCGACCTTAGGTAGGTAACCTAGCAGTGGACACAAGATAACCTTCACCAGGCTGGGAACAAAATCAATATAGAATGATCTCACCAACAATGCATGTAAATCCTCTCAAGGGATCTCAAGGCCAACAACAAGACATCTTAGGGGACGTTCACATATCGCGTCTAAAAACGCATGGAAAGCGTGGCCGCACCGCTTTCTCCTCCTTTCCAAAACGCTTGCGCTCCCGTGACGTCTGTCGTTGCTATGCAACCATGAACTGTGCTCTCCGCGAGGAGTAGGAAGTTTCAGCAAAGGATAAATTGATTTCTAGCCCTTGCATTAGCTTTACTACTAGATATATTTATGGAGTTGAGCACCCTGTACAGCTATGATCAGCTGTTCGGCTGAGCTTTCAATGTTTTGTTATGGAAAGGCCGAAGCTGATCGGTTGATTCTTGTCACATGACCTGTGGTGCGCTTGCTGCATTCTGAAAAGTTGCGAATTTTTCATCTCGATGCACCTGGAGACCGCGTCGCTTCCATTATGAGCGCGCCTGCCGCTCGGCTACATATGAAATAACTGACTTGCGCACGGAAAAGATGCGATATGTGAACAGCCCCTTAAACATCAGAATTCTATCCAAAGCTGACTCAAGCAGTTCAAACGAAAGCTTTGTGAAACCTTCAAAAGCCTTGTTTATACTTACGCCTGGCTCCGCACCCGCTCCCCCCCCCAAACGGACGAGGCCTTTATACTTGACGCTCTTGCCATTGTACTATTCTTTGAAACAACAGGGGGTGACTCTGAGTAATTGTCCTCTAAACCTTTAGGAAACAGCAGTGAGAAGTACTAAGGTACACATGTGACTATGTTTGTTTTTATTAAACTTCACCAAACCCACACTACAAAAGAACCAAAGAATTGTATAAAACCCAGTAAACCTTGAGATTATTAGTTGTGACATTAGAGCAAAATATATGGATATGAGAACATACTGTATTTATAAAACTAAATTAAACAACAATCTATTTCTTAGATATTTTTTAACTTCATTAAACATTTTTTATTTAATTTCATGAACATTTTTATTAAACATATTATATTTGCATTAAAAAGCCTTTATTTCTGCTATCATAGGCTCATTTTGTAATTTATTTTGTACTGTAAGCAACTAATTTAGACATGTGCAAACAAGGTGCCAGCGTGGAGAGACATACCTGCTTGGCCAGAATCGCCTCGAAGTCAAGAATCTTCAGAACAGGAGCAGTGCAAAGTTACAAAAAAATGGCGCACACCGTCACGTGAAATGGGGACTCGCGCATGACCACCCACATAGCAATAATGTCATTTTTGCCGCTAGTGTGGACGCGGCGAGTATAAACCGAGCTAAAGACTATCACCGACACATACACCTTAATTGTATCTATTTCCCTGATATCTGTGAGGTTTAACCACAGTTGTCTCTCCATTGCCACCAACCTTGCCGATCGTATGTTTGGTTTCACAAAGCACTAAATCAGTTGCTTGTCAAAGCTCCTTGACTGCCTCAGGAGTTAAGCCAGCACCCTTGTCCATATTTTTTGGGGAGATCAGCCTGGTATGCCTGCAGTACCACCATTGGCTCCTGCCAGTCCAGCTTTAATTTATCCATGGCATGTGAAACCATATCCAAAATTTCTTTATAAGCCAGAGAGGGACGTGCTTCCTAACTGCTTGTAGGAAGAGCCATCCTCCTGCCCTCCACTGAACTCCTCACATCTGAAGCGGCAGTGGAGAGAACATCACCATCATGTCTGAAAGAGCTTCCTGGATCAGGCACAGCTCCTCATGTGCAAATTTACATAGCCTCAAACATCGGATGCCCAGAACCCTTGCTCATGCGGCACCTCAGCAACTGCAGAACTAGAGCAGTGTGGGATAGCCGATTGTCATCCTTTTTGTAAAAAGAAGGTGAGGCTTGAGTAAAGAGCTCGAATCTGAAAATTATCACAGTGTGAGCAGATCGATAACCCTTTAAACACCGCTTGTGCATGCAGAAAGCCCAAGCACTGGTGACTCAAAGATGCTGGTCACCTGGATGGTGTTCCCATTGCACCTGCTACTGACACAGCGTCGAGTGAACTTATGAAAGGGAAAACTTTTCTTTCTTTATTTCTTTTATCAGGTTTTGTTATATCTAAATGGTTTTATTCAGTGTTAGAGTGTAACTCTGAAAAAGACTTTCATATTGAGCTGTTGAAGGTGCTTGAGAAAGACTGAATTGGATGAGCTAGCCTGCAGTAACAGAGACAGCCCAGAGGAGAAGGGCCTTTCTGTTTAATAAAAGCATATTACAGGCTCAGAAATGGAAAGAAGTATAATAAGAAGAAAAAAAAAGATTCCTCACTGTGCTGCAGTCCCTGTTGATATTAGAATCTTGATCAATCCCATCTCCTTTTGCTCCTCCAGGAAGATTTTATAGAGATATTAATAATTGATGTTTATATTAACCTCCATATTTGTGCTTTGTATCATGTCAAAAATAAGAAAGCCAGCAGCATATGAAGTGTTGTGTTTATCATAAGATCCACTGTCGCAGAGAGACAGAGAGTCGCCACATGCCCTCTTGATCAATGCAAATCTTGTTGGAGAAAATTTGTGTGATTTCCTCTGTTTGTTTATTGAATATTTCATTGGTTGTGTTCCGTTAGACGGTAATCCAAAATCAGGTAATTTAATCTCTGTCTCTATCATACCGTTCCATCAAAATCAGAGATTCATTAAACATGGATTTTACACAAGATTAAAAGGCTGCTCAGTGTGCTCTATTGATCAGTTTAGATTTCTTTGTGAATCTGATGAAAAGCACCATTGCGCTGCTGAAGGTCAATGAATCTGAGTTCTATATTGAAACTATATGATGAATATCAACTTTACACATCAGCTATTAACACAAATGCAATGCCAGATGTGTGCATCCACCACACAAATCATCAAATTATTCATAATGGGGCTATATGGCTTCAACGTACTTGAATACACTTGGACAATTAAGGGTAAGCTCAAACAGGACTGTAAAACTACCTGAATTGCTGTGGTGCTCATCTTTTGTCATCTTGTCATAGCAGTATGCATACACAACACAACGCTGATGAGGTGCACAGACTACAAGACATTTGTTCAAGAGGCAGTCCTAACCAACAGCAGAAAAAAAAAAAAGGCTCACGTGAGAAATTCACACAAGTGATTACAAGATTTTTCTGTTTATACCATCTGCACTGTGATTGGCTGGATTAGCTCCACCTTGTTGTCACATTGCACACACTACAAGATAAATGATAATATTGCCACATCTGTGAGTGCTCGAGACAGGCTCAGATCATATCACAGACCTGCTCATACTTAAAGGGTTAGTTCACCCAAAAACAACAAAACCCCCTGATCGCAGCCAAATCGGTGCTTGCTATGGTCGCCGATGCTTGTTAAAGAGTTAGTTTACCCAAAAATTTAAATTCTGTCATTATTTACTTACCCTCATGTCGTTCCAAACCCGTAAGACCTTTGTTCATCTTCGAAACAGCAATTTAACTACCATTGTCAAGGCCCAGAAAGGTACTAAAGACATTGTTAAAATAGTCCATGTAACTACAGTGGTTCGAATTAAATTTTATGAAGCGATGAGAATACTTTTGTGCGCAAAAACAAAACAAAAAATAACGACTTTATTCAACAATTTCTTCTCTCCCATGTCACTCTCCTACGCAGTTGACTTAGTGAACGCAGTGCAGTGCTTCCGTGTTTATGTCAGAACGCTGGCTCAGTATTGGGCGACACTGTACATTGCACTGCGTTCGCTACAACAACTGCATAGGAGACTGACATGCGAGAGAAGAAATTGTTGAATAAAATCGTTATTTTTGTTTTGTTTTTGAACACAAAAGTATTCTCGTCGCTTCATAACATTAATGTTGAACCACTGTTGTTAACTACTTTAATGATGTCTTTACTACCTTTCTGGACCTCAAAATGTACAATGACGTTGCTGCCTATGTGTGGTTCAGAACCCCTCAGATTTCATTAAAAATATCTTAATTTGTGTTCCGAAGATGGTCTTATGGGTTTGGAATGACATGAGGGTGAGTAATTAATTCTCATTTTTGGGTAAACTAACCCTTTAACGAGCATCATGACCACAAGGAGCACCAATCTGGCTGTGATCAGGGGGTTCTGTTGCAGAACTTGGAAATCTGTCTGTGACAGCAAAATCCAGCCGGAAGTCGTGAAGTCTGAGCTTGCCTTAAGTCACACATAAAAATGTATCTTTCATTTTATTGCATTAGATGCAAAGCATAAAACCAATTGTCCGAGCAATCCAAACAACATAGTCAAATTCAAAAATTTTCAAGCTTAGGTAACATGATTTGTAAAGACCTATAGTAACATTTTGCTGTCTTGATGAATAAGACTTGATCTGTAATTTCAGCAATATAAAGGGTTAGGGCTGCAGAAATAAGTCACATATTCAAAAATTCAAGTTTCTAGTAGCCTAATATTTAGCCTGCAGTGATATTAAATGTTGTAGCTTTAGCTGTGTAGTCAATATGGCCCTGGAGAATCATGATGAGAAGGGACTAAATAGTTCCGTATATTTCTAAAAGGTCTTCTAACAGATTACTTTAATCATCTGTTCATTTTGGCAGTGCAGTACCAGCACAAAAGTTCTCTACAACTTCATAAGTAGATGAAAACAGTCTTTAGAAGAACACGAATGTTTAATTAATACTCTTTAAGTCTTCAAAAATATTGTCATCTTCTTTATGAGTTATATTTGAATGAGTCTCTTGATTCTCAGTGCCATTTCCCCTCCTTTTTTTCTGCAGAAGGTTAGATTAGCCCCGACCAGGGTAAACTTAATTTTGATCTATGAAAACCATCAGGGCATTTATGAGCCATGACTGACTCCAGTGAGTCAGAATAGTTTACTTAAAAGCTGAAGTGTAATTTTTTGCTAAGTTAAATACTTTTTTCTATTGTGGTTTAATGTGCAGAGACAACTGTGGGTGCTTGCTATGCTTTCAAACTGGCAGTTTAGTTCAAAACAGGGCACGGTTTGCATGAACAATTAGTAATGTGAAAGCTGTCCTGCGGACCCGGGAACACAATGGGGTACCGAACCTGAGTCTACCCGTAGGAGGCTGAGGTACGAACTTTGGCCCAATTTGCATGAATGTGAAAGCAACTCGGACTTGGGTGCGCACTTGTTCAGAAAGTAAAGTAAACTGCGCAAGCATTTTAGCAAATTACGACTTCACTAACACACATGTAAGGGATGACTGTAGTGATGATTTACATTGGATATGAGCAAGAGTGTTGTTCTCTCTGCTGCACATAATAGCACCAAATTAATAAAAAAACACTATATATTGACCCGCGTCCTGTTTTCTTTCATGCGTTGTGCATGTTTTGATGACATAAAAGGAACACAAATGCCGGGTTGAGTAGGGTATTCCTGCAATACCGGCTGCAGTTTCATGACCGCATTTCTAGGACCCTTGTTTTTTTGTTTTGTTTTTTTCAATGTATTAGAAGTTTATACTATTTTAGAGCACTTACTATTCAATTCTGTATTATTATTCTGGATTATTAATGCAATTGTATTACTAATTTTCAGGAGTGATTTAGTTGTTTAATTGTTTAAATTTAATTGATATATTGTCCTAACCAACCCCTAAACCTAAACACAACCGTTGGTAACCCTCTTGAAATATTTAACCTATTTTTTTTTAAATATGACACTATGAGAGACCTTATTTTTTAACACAAAACCAAGATATTTTCTGTGTATGCATGACACAAGACTTCTCGTCTGGTGTATGACAGACTTAAAGGATTAGTTCACTTTCAAATGAAAGTTACCCCAAGCTTTACTCACCCTCAAGCCATCCTAGGTGTATATGACTTTCTTCTTTCTGACGAACACAATCGTAGAAATATTAATAAACATCCTGACGCATCCAAGCTTTATAGCTCCGGAGGATTAATAAAGGCCTTCTGAAGCAAAGCAATGGTATAACTGGAATAATTTCCATGGGTGTAGTCTTTGCATCTGTTTGTTTTAGGTTTAATTAAGGTCTCCTCTGTTGGAGTAGAATTGCCTAGGTGGCACTGTCACAAAAAAAATGGGGTCCTAGAACTGCGTTCCTGAAACTGCAGCCTTCGGCATTGCAGTGATATACAGTAGTATTGCCAGGGTTTGATAGAATCAAATTGAGTGTGAAACCAGACCAACGCTGCAAAGGAGCATCGGGAACAATTGCGCTCAGACCACAGAAAACATGCCCAGTGTGAAGACCCCCTATAACTAACCCATTTGTAGGATGATATCCTGAAGATTATAAACACTATAAATGGCTTAACACATCAACTCGGAAAGTGGAAAGAGATTGGGGCAGAAATATCTGTTTGACAGACCAGTGGAGGATGGGGAGATGAAACTGCCAGTATGTTTGAACTTCAATTTGGCATCACTGAGGTCAAACCTGACTCTGTGTTTCTTCAGCCGTTACATTTAAAGGTGCCCTAGAATTTTTTTTTAAAAGATGTAATATAAGTCTAAGGTGTCCCCTGAATGTGTCTGTGAAGTTTCAGCTCAAAATACCCCATAGATTTTTTTTAATTCATTATTTTAACTGCCTATTTTGGGGCATCATTATAAATGAGCCGATTCAGGGTGTGTGGCCCTTTAAATCTCGTGCTCCACGCCCACGGAGCTCGCTCTTGCTTTAAACAACATAAAAAAAGTTCAAACAGCTAATATAACCCTCAAAATGGATCTTTACAAAGTGTTCGTCATGCAGCATGTCTAATCGCGTAAGTACAGTGTTTATTTTGATGTTTACATTGATTCTGAATGAGTTTGAGGCTATGCTCCGTGGCTAACGGCTAATGCTACACTGTTGGAGAGATTTATAAAGAATGAAGTTGTGTTTATGCATTATACAGACTGCAAGTGTTTAAAAATGAAAATAGCGACGGCTCTTGTCTCCGTGAATACAGTAAGAAACGATGGTAACTTTAACCACATTTAACAGTACATTAGCAACATGCTAACGAAACATTTAGAAAGACAATTTACAAATATCACTAAAAATATCATGTTATCATGAATCATGTCAGTTATTATTGCTCCATCTGTCATTTTTTGCTATTGTCCTTGCTTGCTTACCTAGCCTGTTGATTCAGCTGTGCAGCTCCAGATGTCCTGCCCTTGTCTAATGCCTTTCATAATGTTGGGAACATGGGCTGGCATATGCAAATATTGGGGGCGTACACCCCGACTGTTACGTAACAGTCGGTGTTATGTTGAGATTCGCCTGTTCTTCGGAGGTCTTTTAAACAAATGAGATTTATATAAGAAGGAGGAAACAATGGAGTTTGAGACCACTGTATGTCTTTTCCATGTACTGAATTCTTGTTATTTAACTATGCCAAGGTAAATAATATTTTTTTGAATCTAGGGCACCTTTAAATTTCTATTGCTTTCTCACATAAAGCTATTGTATGGTGTTTGATTGTATTAAATGATCATGATGATGCATTTTTTGTCCTTTTATGAGCTTGACAACCACTGTTCACAATTTGCTTTCATTGTATGGAGAAAAAAAAAAAAGGTCATACAGGTTTTTTTAAACCTTTAAATACTGAATATTGGGATATGCACTCAGTCTTGGTCTGAAATGACTTTTCTGAGTGGTTTTAACCGTCTGTGTGGGTGTCTGCATTTATGTAAGTTTACCTGTACATATGGTCCTGCAGTCAAGTATGTGGTCAGTCAGCCTTAATGGTTTGTGACAGGCAGTTAGGGAGAACATAACTGTGAGAGTGAGGCTCACACATACACAGTCTGGCTGCTGCATCCTCCAGGCAGCTTGAGTACTATGGAGGTGATTAGTTGTACTTACTGCACTAATGTAATTATAGCCGCTGTCATCTCCTCTGGATAACGGCACACTGTAGCCCGTGTGTGGGTCAGTTGAGCATCAGTGTTAGTCCAGGTCAGGATGATTTGCAGAAAATACAGTAATTACCTAGAATTAAAGTCTAGGGTCACACATATTTGTAACACACCTGATAGACCTAATATGTGTGTGCTGACATCTGTCCCTCATTCCATGAAGAACTGACACAGAGGCTATCTCTGTATCACTGTGTCATCATTTCAAGCTATTTCAGGTTGTATCTGTCAATGAAAATCAGCTGTGATTGAAAGGATACTGTACTATTCCAAATTTACAGGTCTGCTACTTATATGAAAGGAGGTATACAATTATAAACAATATAACAATTAAAGGATTAGTTCACTTTCAAATGAAAATTAGCCCAAGCTTTACTCACCCTCATGCCATCCTACGTGTATATGACTTTCTTCTTTATGATGAACATAATCAGAGAAATATTTATAAATATCTGACGCATCCAATCTTTATAATGGCAGTGAATGGGACCAATGAGTATGAGCTAAAGAAAGTGCTTCTACCACATCTATCCATCATAAACGTACTCCGGAGGATTAATAAAGGCCTTCTGAAGCGAAGCGATGCATTTGTGTAAAATGCCCATATTTAAACAAGTTATGAAGTAAAATATCTAGCTTCCACCAGACTGCCTTACGTCAGACTGCCTTACGTATTCAACATACGAAGAAAGTGTAAAACTCTTGCAGTTCACTAAGCTTACGCTACTTCCTACGCAGTGGCGTGCACAAGGGGCGTGTAAATAGAATTTACACAAATACACACCTAATCTCTCTCTCTCTCTCTCTCTCTCTCTCTCTCTTACACACACACACACACACACACACACACACAGGTTTGTTTTACTATCTTAGTGAGGACATTCCATAGGCGTAATGGTTTTTATGCTGTACAAACTGTACATTCCCCAAACACTATCCCTACTCCTAAACCTACCCATCACAGAAAACATTCTGCATTTTTACATTTTTAATAAAACATTGTTTAGTATGTTTTTAAAGCTATTTTAAATAGCTTTAAAAACATGAAATGTCCTCAAAAAACATGTTTATGTCGTAATACCAGTTTAATATCCATGTCATTATACAAATCTGTGTCCTCATAAATCATGAAAACAAGCACACACACACACAGACACACACTGTTATATACCAGTTGTAGATTTAGTAGATTAGTATGTGATTATGTGTGAAGTCTGAGGATATGCTTCATCATGCTGATCTGATTTGACCTGGCCTCTCAGTATTCTGACCGGCTCCTCTCAGAAACCAAAATGACACTTGTGAAGCATGACTCCAACTCATAAGACATAGAAACAAACAAAAATTCATATTAATTCAATATTTCACTTCCCAAATATATCCTCAGTGGCAGAATGTTCCTGCGGAAGAATGGTGTAACCTTTGCTTAGGCGAGCTGCTTGTGTCCCCTGAAGAAATGTGGGTAAATACTCTCTGAATTTATTTATTTGCTTTTTCAAATCTGCTTGTCTGATGAGAGTGCTAGAGTGAATAACTATAGATGTTTGTTCAGGTTAGTCCTCTTGGGTGTGGATTTGTGTGCGTATTTTTGTCTTTGGCTTCGAGACGGCAAAACTAGCTGTGCCACGCAACCACATCCCGACCCTGCACCCTCCTTCCGGACATACCCAAAAACACTTACGCCCGCCAGTCTATAAATAGACCAGAGCTGAAGACATGCATTCATTTTCTCTAAATCTCAAATATACTAACATGGTTATTAGGACATTGCAAATGGGTCAAACAATTTTTCTGATTGAAATACCGCTATAAAAAGACAATAATCCCTGTGTGAGGTGAGTAATCTAGAGTAGGTGAATCTTAAAGTGAGGCTTCATTTTAAAGTTGGCGTTTTGGCAGTTCAGATATCTTGATCTGGAGAAGTATGAGATCTGGGCTAGCTAGCAGACAAGAAAATATGGATCAGAGTGTCTGGAAGGGCTGATACAGGGCTGAAGGTATTGAGAGAACAATTTAAATCAATTTGAAACTCTTACCCCTGGTTTCACAGACAAGGCTTATGCTAGTCCTAGACTAAAATGCATGTTTGAGCTGTTTTAACCGAAAGCAACTTGTACTGACATATCTTAAAATATGTCACTGCCATTGTTTTGTCTTAAAGGTCCCGTTCTTCGTGATCCCATGTTTCAAACTTTAGTTAGTGTGTAATGTTGTTGTTAGAGTATAAATAAAATCTGTAAAATTTTAAAGCTCAAAGTTCAATGCCAAGCGAGATATTTTATTTAACAGAAGTCGCCTACATCGAACGGCATGTTTGGACTACATCCCTCTACTTCCTTCTTTAATGACGTCACTAAAACAGTTTTTTGACTAACCTCCGCCCACAGGAATACACAAAAAAAGGGGGCGTGGTCTTGTTGCGCTCCCACGGAGAAGAGCAAGAGTTGCGTTTGTAGAGTGTGTAAGCTGCTGTCGAATCACAACACAGGAACCGCTGGCACAATCAGAACTCGTTACGTATTTCTGAAGGAGGGACTTCATAGAACAAGGAAGTCATCAGCCCGTTTTTATGACAGTGGAAACAGCGGTATACAGATAAGTAAATTATGTGAAAAATACTGTGTTTTTTTACACGCGAAACATGAACACATGTTATATTGCACACTATAAACACAATCAAAGCTTCAAAAAACCACGAAAAACGGGACCTTTAAGATGCACACCTGTAATGTTTTTTTCAAGTGTACGTTTATAAAAGATACTTAAATATCCTGATTGAACTAAAGTCTAATCCTTGCTTAGGCTAAGCCTTGTCTGTGAAACCGGGCCTAAATCTTGCCTTGTGTCACAATAGATCTGTTCTTGTGTTTGTTTTAGGAGGGTTTTGCACGTGTTTTAGTTCTGTTTACTGAGTTTGTGTTAGTTTCTATGGTTTCTCAATGATTTGGTTTGGATTTGTACCAGTTGTTCATTTTATCGATTAGTCAGCTTGTCTATTTAGACCCTGTGTTTGTTCAGTTCTTGGTCCATTCTCATCTTTATATTGTTGGCTATTTTCTAATCCAGTGTTTGACATTAAATTCCAGTATATTCCTGAGTATTGTGTTTCAAGTATGTTAATAAATTACTTGCTGCTGTGACTAAATCCAGCTGTTTCATCCCTGCTGCAACTTATGCTGGCACCCTGATCCTGGCTGCACTATTTCCAGTGACGGCTCATGGATTTTAAAATAGAGGAGGCACACTATTGTATCGGTCTGGGGATCCCCTCCCGAATTTTCTGCTTTAAAATGGCTTTTTTAGGTCACTTTTAGACATAAAATGTAAAAGAAAATGACACACGTACAGCAAGACAATATAGATATAATTTCACTCACCTAGCCTCACAAATCCATCCTGCTGTCCTTTTAAATGTCTGTGTTAAAGAGCACGTTCAGCCGTTTAGTGAAGCTGATTGCTGTGTAGCCTATGTGCAACTTCGGCTTGGGGTCTTCCTTCATTTTTAATTTGTAGCTGCTGCTCGAATGGTATCTTGGTAAATTTGTTGGTGATTTAATATCTCAACTCTCCATAATTAAAGTAGTAGCTAGATTATCAGTGGAAGCAGTTCAATGCTAATATCACATAATTTACACGTCTGTGATGATTGGTTGATATACCAAGGGAGGCTAGCCTCTTCTGCAATGTATTTTTTCTTAACACTAACTGCTGAAAGTGAAATACTCAATGGTGATTGGCTATTTTTTTTTAACCAGCAGAGGCAAAGGGCTCTGGCTATGGATTTTCCTCCCACTCCCTTCTCTATCCCCTCAGACTCGCCTCACGGTTTTCCGAACGGCAGATTCGAGACGTTCGGGGAAGAGCAGTGGTGGTTTCAACTTCAGCATATTTTATGTGTTACAATGGTGAAATTACAAACAAGAAATTCACATTATTAGAAATGAAAAATGAATAACTGGGAATTTGATTTTGGGTAGGCTATGCCTCCCTTGCCTCCCATTCTCCCTTGTTCCTTGATTATTACGCCGGAACGAGAGTATAGTTCCTAGCCATATCGGCCTAGAAAATCGCAACTTTTCATTTTCCGTAGGTCTTAGTACATGATGTAACTACAGAAGAGTCAAGTTTTAAATAGGAAAAATATCGAAACTCTTTGGTTATTTTTGAGCGAGATGCTAACGGTCTAATCAGATTCAATGAACTATGCTAAGCTATGCTAAAAGTGGTACCGCCAGACCCGGAGATTGGCTGAATGGATTCAAAAATTATCTAGGGGAGTTGGAAAAAAGCCTATTTTCAAAAAAAAGTGGAGTGTTCCTTTAAGGGGGAGCCCATATATTGCATCAACTGTAGCCAACCTTGTTCATGGAGGGCTACCATTCTTCAGAGTTTAGCTCCAAACAGCTAATCAAGGTTTTCAGGATTACTTGCAAATGTACTTGACCAAAGTGGCCATTTAAATAGAAAAAAATAAAATGGAAAAAAGTATGGGTTTTTGCTGGGCCCCCTATTGACGGCCTTTAGAATCATCCCAAGAGGGTCTTTGGGGATCTGGACTGACCTTAAAGGGGACCTATTATGCAAAATGTACTTTTATATGGTGTTTGAACTAGGGATGCTCTGATCGATTGACCACAGATCAGTAATCACATTATATAACTCGATCGGTAGTCACCAAATTTGGCTGATCTCACGAACCAAACGCAATTTATTGACGTGAAACTGCAAAAAGTCTCCACCGACACACATGTAAATAGTATACAGATGAGAGTTTTATGCCACTTTCTGCTTTTTCGCACATATTTATTTATTGCAGGTTATCTTGTTTCAAAAGAGCCCACACACAACATAACATGATGCGTAGATCTTGCGAAAATCCTCATGGAGTGACATGACATGCTGCTTGGCTAAAGCTGTAGGACTTCTGGGATTCAATCATGTCACGATCATGACGCAGTGTTTTCCGTCATCATTTGAGATTTTAACCAATGGAAACTTGATTTCAGGTATGACATGCTTGGATTGGATTAATTGTTCAGATTGTCTGATTAATTGCTCTTGATTTACCATGAGCCATAGAATAGTAGTGCACAACTGAAGATCATCACTCATCAATCAAGATCTTATTACTTGTTAGTTATTCTATGTAATTATATATTATGTTTATGTTTTGTGGCATTTAGAGTTCTTATAAATACTCAGATCATTTGTTTGGAGAGGTTTTCAGACATTTGATGCTATCATGGTTCCAAATATCATAACTTTTGGTTGCTTTGAAATATCAACACAAAATGTTATGATTTTATGATCTGTCATATATACTTTCTAATAGTCATCATGTCAAGCATGAATAATAACTAAATGAATCAATAAATTGCATCACTTTTTCTGAGTTTTTCTCAGCAGTCTTGTAACAGAAGAACCTCAAAACATGATAAAAATCTTTTTTCTATAAAATGAGACCATGTCCTTGATGATACCCTTTTTTATCTTTTTTTTTTTTTCATAAGCCATTACTTTTAAGGATGCCACTTAGATGTGAAATCATTAAAATGTCTTAAGGATGTAAGGAGTTAACAATGACAGTAAACACAGAGCTGACATATTACATAAAGCTTGAATGATCGGGATTGGTATCATCTAGTGACGGAATCTGCTCTATTAGCTTAGATCCTCACCTGAGTGAGCTGTACACAGTCTGCAATGTTATCTCATTGCTAGAGCAGCTAGTGAAAACACAAGAATGTCTCAGCTACGTGATAAAAATATAAATGTTCTGTTGTTGGCTTTATAAATGAGCACAGAAAAGCATCTTTACAGCGTCTCGTGCAGGAAATGGTGTTCTAAAAATGCAGGGGCGGGGAGCAGCAGCTCATTCGCATTTAAAGACACACACACAAGAATAGTGTTTTTTAGCTTCCACCAAAAAAGGGGCATTTTAAGCATTGTATAATAATTGATTTGTGGGGTATTTTGAGCTGAAACTACAAAGATACATTTTGGGGAAACCTAAGACTTATATTACATCTTGGTAAAAGGGACATAAAAGGTGGTTGCACAATTTTTGGCGAGAAACTAGAGTATGGCTGACAAGGATGTCAGAAGAGCAGGCAACAAGAACCTAGTTAGCAGAAGAGTGGGAGATGGGACCAGGTGATGGACACTGAGGTGTTGGAGTTGAAAATGATGGCCACTTTGTTTTCAGAATGGTCTATGAAGTTCTCAAGCACCGAGTGTGGATGGAAGAGGAGGGGTTGTAAGGACAAAAACTGTTTACGTAAATTGGAGATGGAGGTGTTGAGCCTCTAATGGACAAATGGTGTCTACACTGACTTCATGTCAAAGAAGAAACTACAAACTTGCATTAGAAATGTGCTGAATTAAAGTGGCCAGACAGTTGCTGCACTGTGCCAGTGGGCAGTTTACTGTTGCTTTCTGATGGACCTGTCAATGTTGGATACAAAATACCAACTGAAGGTCAACACAATTTCTAACCCCACATACTCCTCTTTTTTTTACTACTTTTTCCATATTTTTCTCTCTGCTCTCTTGTTGAGGATGAGTTGTACATATATACAGTATATGTCACATCAAGGCTCAAAAACATACTCCACACAAGTACATGAACACAGGAGCATCAAGCTCAATTTCACGTATTGCCGTGTTTTGAAATATGACAAAAGGCAATTCATAACACAACACGAATACACGTTATATTCTCAGCATTGCTGCCAGGAGGTCTGAAATACCTATCTGTTAGCATTCTCATTAATCTCAATGGCACCCCCGGAAGTACACGATTTGAAATCTGCCATGTGACTAATCACTCTGGAGCTGCAGGAAAATTATGTCATGATAAAGCTGATTGGCTGATGGCTCAAATAGGGACGTGCACAGTCCCAAAACCTTTACTGGGTTTACTGGGTAATAATGATCTGCATAGACAGCAGACAGGGAAAATATAAATCCATTTAATGCCTTTAAG
>RJVU01063416.1:3859369-3886523 GCA_003731715.1 Anabarilius grahami | reverse complement strand
ACATTACAATACATAGCTAAACTTTTAGACCCCAGAGCATAGTTACAGCGAGAACTAATGGGGCAATGCTAACCAGCCAAGCACTGACCATTTGGTTGGTGCAAGGGAGTATGTAGCCTACATTAGTTCAAAAAACTGTTTGCATTTATGATTTGAAATCGCCCATCACTAGATATTGTTGAATAAAGTCATTATTTAGTTTTTTTTGGAGCACAAAAAGTATTCTCGTTGCTTCATAACATTAAGGTTGAACCACTGTAGTCACGTGAACTGTTTTAAATATGTCTTTAGTAGCTTTCTGGACATCTGAAAGAGTTAATTATCTTGCTGGCAATGGAGGCCTCACTGAGCCATTGGATTTTATCAAAAATATCTTAATTTGTGTTCCGAAGATGAACAAAGTTTCTTACGGGTGTGGAACAACATGGGGGTGAGTAATTAATGACATAATTTTCATTTTTAGGTGAACTAACCCTTTAAAGCAGAACTAAGTAACTTTTTTACCTTCATAAATAGTTTTCTAAGTCCTTACGATGGTTAATTGACTTGTAGTGGTGTGTTTGAGGCGTGCACTAACCCCCTCTGGCACGTCTACGCCAGAAAACAGCACTTGCAAGTTGAGCTGCGCCGACCCGACACAATCTCGCCTCATGTTCACGTTCACGCGAGAGTGACAAAATGCTTCACGGTAATTCAAAAACAATGTATATATTATGACTTTATAAGACAATTTCGAAAATTACCCACCTCCATCGAGATTTCTTGTACTGTATTTGCAAAACTACTGCGCTGGTGAGCGTTGTAGTCGTTGTAGTCCAGAGCTGCGCTTGGAGTATTTATGACAGTGTGATTCACTGAAGGAACCTGTAGAGGGAGCTTCACAAATCTTACTGAGTCCCGCTTTAAAGACCCACAGAAGATTGTTGGAACCATAGACTGTAAAAAAAGATGGACGACGCGACGCCGCCCCCTTCCATTGTATTGAACTGAAGCCAAAACGGACGCCGATGGGCGCTGACACGTTACGCAAAAACGTCAACAAAAAAGAAGCTTGGAGCCTGGGCATGCGCAGAAAGAAATGTCAGTGGAGCCCGGAGGCGTAGTCGCGGTATCAAACTCCCGCCCAGACGACTGCGTCATCATTGATGTATTTTAATTAAGGCTATATCAATTATACACAATTTAAAATTCTACCTATAAAATAATAGGCTATTCTGTTTCTAGAGCAATAATATTTTTGAAACAGCAAATTCAGTAGATAAACTCAATATAATATGCCACTAGAAACAACTCTAAAATGTCAGAAACGGTCCTGCCATTTTAAATAAAGGGTTAAACTAACGTTACAGGAGATCGACTGCTGTAGACAGTGCTCTATAATTAATTAGAGTAGGCTATCATTAGTTTTATCCTGCTAATATACCCATAAAAATAATTAGTAACTGCCAGATAACGATCACCTGCTTTTTTTCTCGTCATGGCTAACGTTAGGCGTGTTATCTTAACTAATAACGTTTATTAATCAGCTTATGAAGCCCACATTTAACGTTACCGAGAAAATCTCAGATATCCGTTAGATCCTGTAGGTCAGTTAGGACAGTTTACTGCTGAACAGCTCATTTTGTCGGTGTGAAATAACACAGAAATTGAAAATTAATAGTTAGTGATATATCTTCAATCTCCCCTCGAAGCCCCGACAGTCCTCAGAGAAGCTGTCAATCAACTGTGAATC
Source organism: Anabarilius grahami (assembly GCA_003731715.1). Lineage (NCBI taxonomy): Eukaryota > Metazoa > Chordata > Actinopteri > Cypriniformes > Xenocyprididae > Anabarilius > Anabarilius grahami. The sequence continues at coordinate 3,884,791 of RJVU01063416.1, read as the reverse complement.
ACGACGACACGCCCCGTTTTTATAGCACCAAATTGCTAGCTAAAATCTAACTTATCACAAAAACGAACAATTGAATATAAATCAGCGTGATAACAACTACCTTAAATGACCAAAACCATCTTTCGGAAAATTTTATTTGAAGCATAATTTATTTTTATGTTTTAACTTAAGTCTCATTCGTCTGCATTGAGAGGGTGGGGTTTATGACCTGTACTGCATCCAGCCTCCAGGGGGCGATCAAAGAGCCCGCAGCGTCACTTTTCAGGACGTATGAGGCACACCCGGTTGGAACACACAGCATTATTCAATGTGTTGACATAATTTCAACTGAAACAGGAAGACAGGGCGATATATCGAACAGCCCCGCCCCTTTTTAAAATAGCCAATAGCATTCTGTTTATGTTACAGCTCTGCCAGAGCCGTTAGACTCGGTAAAACCTCTGTTTCCTTCTAATCTCTAACCGTTTCTCCTCATAATGTCCTTTATATTGCTTATATACAGCATTCTGTGCAGAATTCAAATGGGTTCGATACCTTTTGTGGTCTGTGCCGACTCGCGCATATGATCCACTCTGTGCTCTCTTGTCTCTGGGCCAGAGCAGACTGTGCTGCTCGCGTTGTGGCGGTTCATGTGTAACTAATGCGAAAACGGACTTCATTCGCGTCAATGGAAAGCATATTTGTAATTAGTCTGAATGGTTCCCTATTCTCTATATAGTGCACTATATGCCATTCACCATGTAGAAACTAGTAAATGTGTGAATAAATGACTGAGGCTTCAGGTCTGTAAGAGTGTAGGAGGAGGCGGGACTTCAGATTCTAGAGAGCATTTGATTTGACCGAAGATTTGACGAGAAACTGAAGTGTGATGTGATGTCTTAAAAATCCGTGATCCATTTTACCGGAAGTGAGAGACTGTAAGTTTTGAATGCTTATATCTCCTAATTGCGCATTTTGACATTGTTTTGGAACACACCAGCTTATTCATAACCTTAAGGCTAACATATTCATACTAAAAGATAAAAAACTTACATTTTGATTTCAGGGGGACTTTAACACTTCCGATGTAATGGCACAGGTGTCTAAAGGTAACACATTTACATCCTTTAGAACCCGAGAACACACTGAGGTGCTGTTAAACAACACCGTTTTCAACTAAAAATGGAAAACTTTTTATGTGTTTTGGCCGTTCATATACACGACAATGGCATTTTGGGGGCCTGAAAACGCAAACTTTTGAAAACGGGTTTCAAAGTGCAAGTTTTTGAAAACAATAACGTTATTGTCTCTGTGTAAGCTACAAAAATGTGAATTTGTGAAAATGGTGACGTCACGTGCATGTGTATTATGTGTTCAGTCTATAGGTGCATAGTTTTTTCTTTACAAAGTGACCCTCGCCAACTACTGGCCTTGCATGCATTATACTGTGTTTTTAATCGTTTTCGTGGGTCTGTGTGAACGGGAGTGATTTTGACAATGTTGTCTTCTGCACACTTGCAGTGCACTGGCTATCCATTTGTGTACTTGCATAAATGATGTTTCTGTCCTAAGGCTTTACAATTGTGACCTCTGCAATGGAATGTTCATCCATAAAGGACATTCTTCAAAAATGGGTTATGTAATAGCACTTACTGTATAGCTAACAGAAGAGTACAGGGTATTATGGGAAGCCAAAGGATTCTGGTTTTAGATATTTCACCCCCTCACCCCTTAGAGAAGATGTTTGTAAAGCAGAAAGCTAATACTTAAGACACACACACTTGACTCTCGCAGACAGCGGTCGATGCCCCTAAGGGTTTAGATCTTGTTAGCAGGGTAAACAGGCTCCATCTTAGACAGGTTTGGACTCCACCCCATTTGGGAATCACAGAGAGAAACCGAATGGGATTGGCTGAATATAGGAGGTGGAATCTAATTGCCTGGGTTGTTAGCAATTTCCTTAGTATACTTGGTTGCTTGCCACACAGCTCTTTTAACATTACACATTTACAGACAATTTTTTTACCTTTTTTTATTAGAAATCTCTCTCTTTCTCAGACCGCTGGTCATGCTGGTTTCTGGATTTTAATCTGTCTCTCTGAGCTCAGTGTGTTCTCTCTGGAGATTAATTAGCTGATAATCAGACAGAACAAGTGTTCCACCACACCGACACTAATTAACATTATGCTTAATTAAAGCTTTGCTTTTTGTGTTGTTGAAATCTGCTTTGTTCTTTATGTTCTGTAAAATGGTTTGTCATGCTGCTATTGCTACGGGTGAGAGAAATTTCTCTTTTGCTCTCAGTTTTCCTTAATTGTACGTGAAATTCTGTTTGACTCTAGTGTATGCCTGTAAATGGCTATACATGCTGTATATCAAGCTACATTGTTACATGTTATACTGTCTAAACCTGCCATGTTAAATTGCATGTGCATATTTGTCAGTGGGTGGGGTAATGTAACTACTCCATATTGGGGAAAGCTTGCCCGTCTCCAGATGGTACTATGTGGCTCAGTAAATCAAATCCCCCACAGAGTTTCTTTTGAAGATTTTTTTTTTCTTTCCTGGAAGCATTTGCCCATATCCAATATTTTTGTTTACAGCTAATAAAATAGCATGCAAGAGCAATGTTCAGTGACATAAATGACAAACTGCACAAGCTCACATTGAAATGATTTAATAAACGCCTTATCCTGCAGCTACAAATGATTGCTTGTTGAATAGTTTATAGCTATAATGCTATTTTGTTTGACAAAGAGATAAAGCCTGCTCTATGTCAGTTCCTGTTCCAGTCCAAAATTTGGCTCAACATATGGCATTGCTGTGTACCAAAACAAAGGCTGCATCCTTCGAAGGTTGCATTCAACGGCCAATTGCGTCACAACGGCGCGATGAAGGCTGTCCCAATTCAAAGGCTCTTTCAAATGCAGCCTCAAAATGCGCTCTACGTTTCGAAGGATACAACAGATGGCCCCTTCGTAACCTCACGTACCCTAGAATTTATTGCGCACCAGTGATGACACGATTTTTTGAGGGAAATTGCTGGATTGCACTTTTAAATGTAAGTATTGGGTTCTACTTACTCTAATAATCTAATGTATCTAATGATACAAGTGTAATATATATATAGCGGCTCATGTTCACTGATATCTTATCAAGATGCAATTTTATATAGTTTATACTCTTTATTATGTACATTAATGGACCAAGGTAAACATATTTAGACAGTTTGTGAACCGTTTTGTTTTTAGCCAGTTTTAAAAATAAGTCCTGGACAAACTTCCTGTCACAGTTGGTAGGCGATAGGATAGACCATCCCATATAACATTGCTCAGCAGTGTTGCCAATTTAGCGATTTTGTCACTAGATTTAGTGACTTCCCCGCCCCTTTTGAGACTTTTTTCAAAAGTTTAGGGACAAATCTAGCAACTTTTTAGAAAAACCTTATCTACATTCTTATTTTGCCCACTGATCTATATTCATACTTATATAGATCAGTGAATTTGGCATTATGATGTCATCTAGTTACATTTAGCTACCAGTTTTAGCTATTTTCAATTGAAAGCAGTTGGTAACAAAGTTGCTCAGTCTGACCTTCGCGGCCTTCGAAGTCCAAGTCCTTCGAAGGATGCAGCCTTTAAGACTGCCTGTTTGTTGAGCAAAGGCTGACAGGAATTACGTTTGGTGCCCCTAGTAGTGCATTAACTAAACACTTCACCTTGACATGTAGATGTACACCTCAGTTTTCAGTTTTTTCAGTGATTTTCTTCATTTCATAATGATAATTATATACAACATGCACATTATAAGATGAGTCAAACTATGCATTAAACAAAATGATGTGTTCTACAGAAACAAGTGCGCCGCCATCTTTATAATATTGTCTTTGAACTTCCGTTTTTGCGGTAGCTCTGTACATTTCTATGGTATCGCTGTCAAAGAATAATTAGCTGGTGAAGTGGATTTACTTGTTGCAGAGTTCATAAAAGTTATCGTAAGCATTGTAATGTTTAAAGCAGATTTCTTAACAAATGTCAGTACACCGGGAAGATTTTAAAACGAGCTGTTCATTCATAAATACGTAAGATCGCTGTGGAAATACAAACCGGAAGACAAAAGACAACGAGCGCAGCGCTGAAAAAGGGCGGGGCTACATAAGGTCTATAGAAAGCAAGTCCCAGATTAAAAAAAAAAAGTCAAACATTACAAGAGCCAGTCAAAGGCAAAGGTATCATTTGGTCTTTTACTGTGGTCTAGGGCGTAAGTTTGTTATCTTGACCAAGAAAAACATAAATGTTTTTTGAGCCTATTAAGCTAAAGTAATTGATATTACCCTGGCTGTTGGTGAAATTATATTAAAACATAAACTTGGAAAATACTGGAGATTTTTCTGTGCCCTAATTGAAGTAGATAAGCTGTACTTGCATGACTATAAAAAAAGTCTGCCCGGGGTGTTACCAAGATGGCTGTAGAGTGAGCTGAGTTGATTAAAAGTGACTTTGGCTCAACCTCTTTTGCTGCATATATTTTACTTTTTTTCTGTTTCTACGATGTGATTTTATTTGTCAAGATACAGAATATTAAAATATGAGTTGAAAAAACTTTTTCTGTTGTAAAGTAAACTATATGTTTCATGCCCTACTGAATGATTTGACACAATTAGCAACTGTTTCCTTATAGCATGATGAGGTGATACACCATTTTTCATTGAACTTAAAATTGAATTTAGCTGAAAATATGCAGTTATATTGTAGGTTAATTCCATTGTTGTGGGGTAATTCTCTTGTGTTTTGAGGTAATTCTGAGGAGCTGTTGGCTAATACTGTTGCATTGTAGGCTAATTCTGTTTTGCTGTCAAGATTTGTTTGCCTCACAAATGCAGTTGAGGCTGAACATTCACACATGCACATACTCTCTCCCCCTCTCTCTCTCTCTCTCTCTCTCTCTCTCTCACTCACACACACACACACACACACACACACTTAGACCAGTAAATAAGGTGAATTTTATTATGGCCCTGAGGAGTATAATGCTAAAGTTGCCTCTTAGATTGGCCGTTCATCTAGCAGTTGAAATGACCGTCCTGCCTACTCTGTTCCACACCATCAGGTTTTCATGGCCTGTGAACTGCGTGTGGTCCATTTTGATCCAGCACATCTGAGCAGTCTCAAAGTCATTTCTAAAGCTACAAATCTGATGGAACATCCTGGCATTTAGGGCTCTTAGAAACACAACTGAACAGCAGATTTATGTGTTTCTCTTTCATGTTTTGTTGAACATCAAGGATGATGAACTCCTATCAGCAGAGCAGAAATCAGAACTGACAAGAACACAGGAAAACTCTGTATCTGTGTTTTTTTTATTATGAAACTCAACATCATGACTGAATTTAAAATGTTTTGGTATCAAAATGCATTTGTCTGTTCTATTCCCATCTCTGCCTAAAGCATGTTCTACACCTGCACTAACAAAGCTAATCTCATTAAATCACACCCACTGATGAGAGAAAGAGAACAAGAACTGAGGGGAAAACAGCGAGGAAAAAGTAAAATTGAATATTATGATCTTGTACTGACTCAAATATCTTACCTTTTGTGATTCTTCTATGAGATCAAGACCTCTGATGTCAGTGAACGTACCTATTTAACTGAAATGTCCTGCCAGTTCAGATTAAGTAGTTTCGCAGATCCAGAATTTTGTCTGTTGGTATGAAGTCAGAGAGACTTATTAACCTTGACACACAGTCAGATTGTGGAGATGTGTGGATCTAACAAACATCATGTCAGGACTGGTGCCATGTTCTTTTTACCTTATTATTGAAACTTTCTTGCTAAAAAACATGTAAATCAGTTGTATCCACTGAGAGCTTCAGTCGCATACAGGACCTGTTATCAGCTCTGCTCTAGAGGTACAGAGAAAACAGCCACAGTGTCTGAACACTGGCCCACGAGAGCTAGAACAAACGGTCCAATCTTGGTACTGGCGGGATGAAAGAGGTTCTGATTGATGTAGTGCCATTACATTGAGTAGCTAATTACTGCAGCCTCCACCAGAGAGAGCACGGTTCTCCACATCAGCCCCATCCAGAGAACCACGGCTTATAACCACTTCAGACTCAAGCCATAGAACATAGCCGACCTAGATCGATCGATCATTAATGAGATTGGGTTAGTGGCAGAGATGGATTGAGGAAGAAACTGACAGAGAGAGGTAGAGAGACATAAAGCTGCCCCTAAAAAAGGTGCTTAGGTAAACAGTGTGATTAAGAGGTTGGTTAATCAGAGACCATTCACGTGTACTAATAGCTTTGCAGTAAAAGCAGAATAAATCATGTTGGCTATAAAACAAGGATGACCTGTAACATCCATTTCAAATTTACACAACCCTATATGGTACATAAGAACAAAATAAACTTGTGGTCTCTTTACATGCCAGTCAGATGATCTCTTCCTGTCTGACTGGATTGTTCTTGGCCTAAAATATGTAAAGTGGACTATACTTTATGCTGATAGAAACCTCTGCATGTGCTAATAGTTCTGCAGTAAAAAGCAGAATGAATCATTCTGTGCTTGAAATGAAGACAAGCTCATATCATCAATTTCAGAAACATCCCTAAACAGCAAAAATAACAAAACTATCTTTTGGTGGTTCCATTACATGTTGTTCAGACAGCTTCATCCTGTCTAACTGGGTGATATTAAGTCAGAATCAAGGGGTCAGGGTTTGGCTGATTGGCACTGGTCTGTTAGATGCCATAGCTACACCTTCTGATTCCAAAAGCCTTCATTCTTCAACTTTTCCAGTGCCCGGTTTTAGAAATTTCTGCTGTCACACCTGCAGGATAGCAAAGGTTCTTGCAGTGATTAGTCCAGAGGTCTTCAACCCTGCTCCTGGAGACACACTCCTATAGAGTTTAGCTTCAACCTTAATCAAACACTCTTGAACAGGCTAATCAAGTTCTTCATGGTCACCTGAAAATCACAAGCATGTGTTGAAGCAAGTTGGAAGTAAACTTTGCAGGGCAGTGGGCTCTAGGAGCATAATTGAAGATTTCTGGATTAATCACATGGCCTTTATGGATCAGCTGATAGACTCAAAAACTTCTAGGATTCCCATTAGCTTAGGGTGACCATATGTGCCATTTTCCCAGGACGCGTCCTGTCCAGGATTTCTAAGTTGCATAAAATGTCCCAGTTTTGGTTTTGTTTTCATATTTGCGGAAGGTAATGACTGAAAAATAATTTGACCAATAGCATGCATTATACATAATCAACCAATCGTGGCTTGCGAGAAGGCTGGATCTACAGAGAACGGTCAAAGCATTGCAAATACGACAACATTTTAATGCATTGCATGAAGACTGTCAATAAGAACAGTGGCTTGCACAGACCTCAGTGTAGAAATCGCGCTCTTAAATCGCGTTCCGGGGGCACATCGATATGACCACTTTCACAATTAAAGAGGCAAGGGCTCAAGCCATTTTAGGCAATTTAGAAATCCTGGACAGGACGCATCCTGGGAAAATGGCACATATGGTTACCCTACATTAGCTAAGATGGCAGATTTCAAATTAGCCTACATGCTTCCAGGACAACCATTCCCAACCTGGGAATGCTAATGGACAACTTTCTCCAGGTATTATAGACTAAGAAAAGAGGACTGCCCCCTAATAGTTGACAAGAAGAGGCTTAGTCAACCAAAAATTTTATTAGTCGACTAGTCACTGAAAAAACAAAACAAAACAAAAAAACACAGGAAGTGGCGAAGTCACGCAGTCCGTGAGGGACAGATCGTTAATGGCCGGTCCTTGTGGTAATTATATTATGTCGGACAGGAAATCCAAACGTTTGCCTACCATCCATCGACCATAAATATGGCTTATAATTTGAAACATGTAAGAAGTAACAACTTTACATGGCCACTCACTCTAATGTTAACCTAGATAAGTGTGCTCTACTATTATGTGCATATCCAAGTGTATGTGCGTAATGTGGAAGCTAAAGTATAGTGCGCTTACTGCATAACAGAGGCGCCGGCACGATCACTTGCATTTTTTCCTGATAAAAGGGAAACAACTTAAAATACTCTGTTATTTTTGGTCATACAGATAAGATAATACATCATTTGAAACTAAATGTAAACTGTAAAGGGTCTTTTAATTGTGTATACTCACAATAACAACAAAACAGCTTTTGTAAAATATAGAAAACACACAGGATGCGCTTTCTGCTGACTCGGTCTCCGTGAACTGGAGTGCGTCACAAAAATGAACTGAAACTCTGCGTATAGGCTACTTGCCTTACAGACATGAAAAATATATCTATAGAAAGCTTGAAATGTCTACTTTTAAACAAACCAATTCAAATCGAAAATAAATTCTCTCTGATTATATTCTCCATATGAAAGTTGCATTTCTCTCGCATTTCAAGGCGCGTCCACTATACTGCGGAGATGGCAAGTCAGCATTGTCAACTTCATCTTTGCAGGCGACACTGACTCAGAAAACACTAGTTTATTAACCCTTTCGAGCGTGAGTTTGAAATATTCTAACTGACCCCCCAGAGTGAGTTTTTTTTAAGGAGACCGTTATTTTAGAACGTTTGCCCTTATTGTTTCCATGGCGACGCGTCGTGCGTGTCATGTAAGCTGAACGCAGCAACAATAACACTGTATGACAGATGGATCGCTATTATTTTGTTTTTCCTTTTTTATTTAAAATATTCACAAACTTGCTTACCATGTCATCAACTATCTGATATTCCGATTCTCAAATATGTGTAAGCGAGTGTGTTTTGTAGTTTAAAAACCTTTATAAATTATCTTTATCTTGATCTATAACGCGAGATGGGCGCCGCCATCTTAGTTTACCCAGAAGTTTGCAGAGTCCTGTCAGCCAGATCTACAGCACGTAAATTCACCAGTTTCTCCTGAAATATATGCAAGCAAGTGGTTGGTGAACTGGAAGAATAATAGAGTGAACTTTATGAGAAGCGCTGCGCGCGTCCTTCTCACAGCCAAAGCGCGAAAGCACAGTTTGAATCTGGCAGTTATGTGACGTTGCTGAACGTTCGAAATCCCATATGTGGGACCATACGCCCAGGGGCACAGAAATAAAAATCCCATATGTGGGACCATACCGCTCAAAGGGTTAATAATTAAAATGTCTCCTTGCCATTTTTTCCGACACATTCATAATCATTACTTTGCGGGCAGATTTATGCGTGCACTTGAGCATGGAATAGGCCATATATTCCACCCCCAGTATATATTTAACTAATTAAATTTATATTGTTACATACTACCCAGCTCAGGGCAGCATAACAAAAATGGGGAGGCCACGCTCAACTCAAGTTTACTCAAAACACACATTTTTTAAAAGTAAGAATACATAATAAACTAACGAACAAAAATAACAAAGTCACAAAAATGGTGCTGGAGAGAGGTCAAGCTCAAGTGAAAACAGGAACCCAAACACAGATCCAAAGCACTCTGGAAAGACAGATCCTTTAATCAGTCCACTCATCATAGGCAACCCGTTACACCTGCCGCCTGACTCCACCCTGTAAACACAAAAAGACGAACACAGACACAACACCAGAACCTAGGATGCCACCTAAAGGCGAACAGCTTCCGTTTAGGGAACAGGTGTTACCCTAAACCGGAACAATATAAACGTGCAATTAGTCAACTAATAGCTTAAATGAACAACTACTAGTTGACTAGAAAAATCTTTAGTCAGGGGCAGCCAAATAAGCTGCGAAGTGGCCCAGATTTATGCCGATTTTCAAAAGCCTAGTTCTGCAAGACTAGGTATGATGCAATGGTCTCCTTTCCTTATTTATTAAAACATCCTTGTACCTCAGGGCGGGTTTTAAGAGGAAGTGTGGGGTTGGCATAGGCTTGGTTTGGGGGTGGGTGAGGAGATATTTGGCATTCAAAAAGAAAAAGGGCACTTGCCTAGGGCGGAGAGGTGAATCAACCCACCTCTACCAAGAGAAATTATACATAAGGGGGCAAACAAAACATTAGAAAGTGTGAATCTGGAAGACATACACGCAAGTCCCTGCAGACAAACAAAACAAGCTGTGAAAGAAAGAGATGAAGAGGATACGGCAGGGTGAAAAAGGCAGGAAGCTTCCTTTTTGTTCAGAGAAATCGTGTAGGCATTAGAACCTACAGAAACACCCATATACGGCCGCGAGCGATTGCGTATGCTAATCGCTCAGAACCGACAACAGCCAAACTTTGAGTGGGTCAGGATCTTTACCTTCCACACACAAGTACATCTTTTTATCTGTGCTGTGCATTTGCATTGTAGATGAATTGCAATTTCTGCATAAATAAAACTCCCTTCTTCGAGAGAGTGCAAATATGACTATTTTGTTCCTCGGTTTGTGGCTTAAAATTCGCACAGGGAAAAATGGGAAAAAGATGTATATGTTCCACAAATCCGCACATGCTCTCAACAATGGCGGAGAGGTAAAGAAATAGAGCGAGATAGAGAAAGAGAGCGATACCAAGGGAATAAACATTGACTTCCTTTGAACGTGTTCCTGCTTTATATTTCCCTCAGCTGGGGGAGTCTAGGGACCCAAGCTGGATCATTCTGGACTTGCTGATTCACTCATCCTCTCTAGATACTGACATGCCTCTTTCATATGGGCTTACAGTGACCCAAATTAGTCCGAACCTGTCGGTGGCTTTCTGAAACGGGTCAACAGAACTGCCCGGCTGCACTCAGCCCAGGCACAATCTCAATGTCATGTTTTATTCATCACATGTGAATGTGGTTGGGTGGGGTCTACGCTCATGGGCAATATGGATGCTGCCTGCTTCAGCCAAGCCCTGGCAACAAAACAAAGACACACTCACACAACACGCACATACACACAGAAAGGATCTCATATGGCACTGAATGGAAGAAACAAGAGAAAAGAACTCAACAAGCCAGGGAACAGAACAACAATGGAGACAGAGCACCTGTGAAAGAGTTGGGAGACCTGCTAATGCTAACAGCTTTCAGCACGTTTTTGAACATTTTATGGTTGCATTGAACACCTATAAAAGAGAGATGATGTCATAGAATAGTTTTATGTGAGGAACAGACAGAAATTAAATTGTTCATTCAATGGAAGCTCTCAAATCTCATTTGTGTTCAAAAGATTATTCAAAAAATGGTCCGCCAATGCACCAAGTTTGACATTTGTTGACAAAAAACAGCATCAACTTTAGCAAAGACTGTTAATCACAAAGTGATTGGATGGCTTCAGTAGATTTCAAATTAATATAGCATGCAAGTCGTAATGGTCTTAACACTTAAAGTCTTAACACAATTCAACATGATCATTCATTTGTTCTCCACAAAACACTTACATCTTACGGGTTTGGATTGACAAGAAGGTGAGTAAATAATTACAGAATTTGTATGAACTTTTCCATTGTTTCTGCTTATCCCTGTTCTTCTTGTTCTACTTTTTCCCATTATATAGTATTCTCTTGTTCTTTGCTACGTTATTTGTTTGCCAACACAAAACATAATTTGGTCAAACCAATTAAGCATATTAAATTAAATTAAGAGAGATGGAAGATACATCAGCCTCTCCACACAGATTTACTAATGAGCAGAAATTATTTGACAGTGGAATATTTCCCACTACATTTCACCTTTAATTCAGTAATTGCTGCTGAGATGAGGGCATGGCTGGCGTGCTGTGTCCAGTTTGGAGTGCTAAAGTGAATCCCTGCAGCTAGAGTCTAAAACACATGCTGAGGCTTTATGAGTCTTATTAATTATTCAGCATTTAGCATTATTCATCATTGACTATTACACACACATTACCATGAAGAGGCTAAACCTCATACAAATATAGCTATGTGCACCCACAAGTTACAAGATAATTACTTCCTGTCCCACGCAGAAAGAAACCATCTTGAATTATTTTTCTTACCCCACTGTTATTTTTCCTTGTTTAATGAGATTTACACTTTAAACAAGGAAAGATGCCAATGAAGTAAGAAAAATTAACTTTATTGAAGATATATTCTCTGGGGGGGGGGAAATCTTCTGTTTCAAACAATTTCTCTCATCAAGGAAATGTATCTTGTTTTAAGAAAGGATTTTGTGCAGTGTGGTCTGTAAGCAGACAGATTGTAAGTCATACAGTATTTGCAGATTCATTAAATTATCAGGTGTGCCATCAGCCAGTCCCGTAAACACGTGCTTGCATCACACCAGAACAAAGCGCCCATGAATACAAACCTTTAGCCGATCTCACAGTTTTTCTGGATGTGACATGCAGAGAGTCGCGGATAACTGCCACCCCCCATAGTTTCCCATTAATACCAGCCCCCCAAAATCAAAACCTGACCCAATCACCTTAAACATCTGCTATTATACTCCAAACACACATCTAGACAGACTTTCAAACAGCAGAAGGAAGAACTGCGAGGGAACAGGGACGTCTGAAGTGTCTCTCACACATGCACAGCTGAAACAAAAGCATCGAAAGACACCAGGGACTTACGTTCTGTCGGGTTTCTGCAGGACACACATGCGAGAAGAGATGAAGAGAGCGCGCTCCTCCACAAGCTGGACTGTCACAGGCTCAGACTGAGATACAGTGGTCCACATGCACACTGCTCTCTCTGTCATACACGCAGCTGCGAGACGGAGTGTGTGTGTGCGAGCTGCGAGAGCAGAGAGAGTCAATGCCACACACACACACACACACACACACACACACACACACACACCCTTGTCTGTTAAACTCTTGGGAGTTGAGCTCAGAGCACACACACACACACACACACACACGCACCCTGCAAAAAGCCAGACTGCAGCGGTGGTTCTGATAAAGCCAGGTTCTGGAAGCAGGTTCGGGAAGACAGCCAGAGGGGAAGTTGTGTGGTTGTGGTTGATAAGACCAGTCAGCTGTGGCAGACAAAAGGAATAATGTGAGGCTAATTGATCACTTGCTCCCTCTGCGCTTTATTTGTTCCTCAGTATAACAGGCGCGCGTGGCAGGATATGAATCAATACAGTGTGGTGATATATATCGAAGTGATTAGCCGACATAGACAATTTGATTTCTTTTCTCCTTTCCCCTGAGCACCACATTATCGCAAGTTCTTTTATTCGGGTCCCGTGGCAAAGCACAATAAGGTGTGATAAACGTTTCTGAAAGGAGTTTGTGGCGGTGTAATTGGCGTTGTTGTGCTGTTCTGAATTTGGCACTTTTAATAATCAGAGAATTTGAACAGGAACGTAATAATGAGTACAGGTGTGAAATTAGTATTCAGACTTTGCCATGCGGAGAGATCAGAGAGAATGAAAGCACGGTTCTGGAGTTTTTCTCATTGTCTTCAGGCTGTTCTTGAGCTGTGAAACACAATAAGCCCACGCTGACAGTTTGAAGACAATCAGACACTCAGTCAATACTTGCGGCACAGGCAGGCAGGCGACCAGACCGAGATCGCAGACGGCCCTGAGGGTGCTGTCTCTGCTAAATGCGCACACACTCTTGCACACGCGTTGTGACCATCCCCCCTTTTTTCCCTTGTAGTTTTTGAGAGCGCACACGTACTCCCCTGCACAGTAAGATAAGCTGTCCTGAAAGGTCACTAAAGGTCAGCAGGCGGCAGGAATCATTTGTGCAGTACGGCATGGGTCATTAGGAGACTTTAGGCCAGGAGTGTCCAATCCTACTCCTGGAGGGCCACCATCTTGCACAGTTTAGCTCACACTTGCCTTCTAAGTTTCTAGTAATCCTGAAGACCTTGATTAGCTGGTTCAACTGGAATGTGGCCCTCCAAGAATAGGGTTGGAGGCCCTTGCGTTAGGCCCTTTTCTATGGACTCATGTTCGTGTGCAGAACCTGATTTCACCAAGAGTGAAGTTCCTGGATCAACATCTTTTTTTTGATCCTGGAACAACATTCCAATCAACCAATCAGATTTAAGGGACAAGTTTACAGTTTAGGCTTACAACCAGGGTGAGGTGCTTCTACATCAGTGTTATTCACATTATCAAGTATCATTTCCCTCTGATTTTAGGGGTAACTTATAGGTTTATACCCTTTAGGTTTAGGGGTAGGGATATGGTTAGGATTACATTTTCGAACAAGAATGTTGTTCCAGGATCAATAAAATATGTTGACCCAGGAATGTGTCTATGGCAAAATCAGGACGTGCCGTTCCTGTTTAGATGCAATGATGCTCCATAAACATCTAACGCAGGCATGAGCAACTCTGGTCATGGAGGGACACTGTCTTGCAGAGTTTAGCTGCATCCCTAATCAAATACACCTGATAAAAATCTAACCTAAGTCTTCAGGATAACTTGAAAATTACAGGAAGGTTTGATTTGGGAAGGCTCATCCCTGATCTAATGCATTCCACAGGTCTGCGAATCAGCTTCTGCTCACATTGTTGTGGTCATGTTGTTGCCTTCAATACATTACCCTTAACGCAAATATGTTTATCATTTTCAGTCCTGCCACAAGGGACCTAATAGTGGACATTAGCACCAGGACGATTCCATTCCGTTTTTCCAACTTTACTGCAAAAAAAACATTGTTCTTTAATTCAGCCAAGGGGTCACAGCATGACATATCGATATTTTACTGGTCACACGTCTTCACGTGATGCGAATTCACCAAACTTGAACTCTGGAACACAGCAAAATGCGAAACTTTACGCATGAGCTTGCGTTTGCGGTCTGATGCATTTGCATGTGTATGAATGGAAGTCAATGGAACAAAAAGTGTAGTGTCTACTTGTCACTGACTAGCCATAGCAAGCAGCCAGTCGTGGATCACAGCTCTGCTCTAAACTGACTAGATTGACTATAAAAATTTTTTTTAAAAAAGAGTATTAAAAAAGGGACAAGCCAATTAACCTTTTGATTTACACCACCTTCCTGAATAAATAGGAAAGCAACAGCAAACTAGTAACAACATACATTAAGTATACTGCGGGACAGAACACTTGCAATGCATTCACACATAGAGTTTATGGCCTAACACTCTCCTCTCAAAGTGTCTCTCTCTCATGTGGCACACACACACACACACTAACACTAGCACTTTTTCTTTTACATGGCTGCATTGTAAGTTTACGTGTGCGAATTGAATGGCTCAGCTAACCGCATCACACAAACATATTCCCACTGGATGCATAACACCTCAGCAATCCAGGTCAGATGCTCTCTCTCTACACACACACACACACACACACACAACCTGTATGAGATCAGTAATGTCAGTCTCTGGCTTCCTGTCACGCATGACCTGACAACACTGATAGGACACACGCTGCAGGTTATGTGTGTGTGTTGACAGATGAGTATGTTGTGCATGTATGTTGGGCTGCATCAGTTTGAACTTTACAAATCTACAGAAAGTTTCTCTGCATATCAACATTGATACAGGTATTGTAAGTTCAGCTGGCTAATAAGAGGTGTATAATCTGGGTCTGTATAAAAGGTGTTTATTGTGTTTAAACTTGTTTTGTGGATGGCACAATTGGCATTGCTCGAGGATCTTGGTAAATAATCTTGATAACAATTGGCATTGCTCGAGGATCTTGGTAAATAAGACATCCTTGATGACGTATGCAGCCTTCAAGTGCGACCTCCGGAGGATACAGCCCTCGCAGTTTTGCCTCTTTGTCGCCATCTCTGTTTGAAAACTGTAATTGCAGTTAGTTGCGTGATTATCATTTTACGTGTCTCCTATAAAACATTATTACAAGCTCACCTTTGTGAATCGGGCTAAGGTAAGGAGATAGTTTTGAACACTGGCTGGTTATGCATTTCCTTAATAATTGATTTTGGATAATTGTTACGAACTGCAGCTTTAAGCACACCTCTGTTACACTCATTGACTGGTCTACAACAAAGATACAAGACTCAGCTCTCTGTTAATGACTAATCTAAAGCTACTTACCTCCAGCATCTTCTACTTCTTCGTCCTTCGTGATCATCTCCAGTTTCTACTCCTGCTCTCCAGCACCTCACCTCTTCCGTCCTTTCATGATTTCCCTCACCTGAATCTCACTATTCACCGGCAGCTGAGGTATGTGAACTCCATCTTCCTTGGCAATATCTTGTCAAAATCTCCTGAAAGGCATAAAGACTCAGTTACCAGTTATATCTCATTCACCTGTGTTTGCATCTGCATCTGAAACTCACCTGTTGTGCTTATTCCCTGCATATTGCTCAATAAACAGTTAACGTACCATCTGCTTATCTCTCTCGAGTCTGGTTCCGTTACATATATCAGAATGAAGAAAATGTAGGTCTTAAGTTTTTAGATTTTGGCCATGTTTGAGTGATGCAGATTTTATGCAAACTGAGCTAATAGCTCATTATTTTGCTGGAATTTTGTTTACAAAATATGTACAAATAAAGAGGGTGCAGAAAGTTTACAGGATTTTCAAAAACACCATCCGTCAGTGTTTAGGAGATGGGTAGCATCTAGCATCTACCGCTGGGATGTTTAATCATCCATAAGTACTAAATACATATCACACATTGGGACTTTCAATACCCACACACTGTACACATTTATATTATTTAATACATGCTCATCAAACTTTAACTTGAGAATGGTTTAATTAATGGATGCTCCCAGGCACTGTTCATGCAGTATGTTTAAAAGTGTGTAATTGAGGGCACTGGGTGAAAGATCTAAAACAGTTCATTAAAAATAGCAGAAATGTGTGATCTATAAGCTAAAATTAAATAATGAATATTAAATAATGTACATTTAGAAAATTGTACATTAAGTAAAAAAATTTTGTACATTTTAAAGATAAATTCATTATTCTGGTGAACTTTGAGAGTTCAAAATAAAGAGCTCCAACCCATGTTCAGTGTGCAAATTAAACAAAGAAAAAGTCTGTGCATTGAGTTGTACCTGAATCCACTGTTAAAAATAAATCATCCACCCGCCAAACGCCCAATGATATTCTCTGATTTAGATATCTGAACCTGATTATCCCACTACAATTATTTACATTCTCAGTGTTAAGCATGATGATATGGTAACATATCACACTGAAGTAGGTTGCTTAAATGAACATTTATTTAAAATGTTCCCTTCAACCTTAAATTGTCACTGTTTCATTACATCATTGTTGGAAAACACTCTTATTAGAATAATGTTTGTTAGTTAAGCTTGTGTATATTTTTAGTTAAAGCTGTTAAGTTATAAAGCAATTCAAGTAGGGTTTTTCCTTTGTGTTTTATAAAATGACCACTAAGAGGTGCTCTAGGCACGTTTTCTTTGATTGGTTTTACATGAAAACAAATACGTTCAGTTGAAAACGAAAGTGAAAGAGTGACGCACATTCGTTGCGTCTTACCGTGAAATGAGAGTTCCGTGTCTTTATTAAAATCAATACATTAATGATTTATCTCTCATCCACCCGCAATTAATTGGAATGTTATTTTTTATTATGTGGCCCTCCCGACCTGCTGATTATCCGGCCGCCTCGTCATTCTCTATGCAGGAAAAACCCTCCTGACAGAAAATGTTGCGATTTAAAGTGGACTTGTTTTCATGTAACACACACAATATTCTACATTAAATATTTAGCTAACAGTCTAAATAAGAAGTTATCAGGATTAGGGGGCGTTTGACGGTCAAGGAGCAAGAGGGAGATTTGAAAAAAGGAAAAAAGAAAACTGCAGAATGAGAGATGGGACACAATACAAAAGAGCTCAAAAGAATATCACTGGAATGAAGGTTTATGACTGGGCAATATCTTTAGCACCCGTGTTTATATTAGGAAAGCTTTCCAACGCTGGAGAAGTGGGAAGGCCTGAAAACAGACATGGAGGCTGCTTTGATTCCGCTTCACACGTGAGTAACACTGGGTTTGTGTGTCATGATTGTCTGGAGCTGCAGTGCTGTTTGCGACTAACAAACACTTTGTATTTACTCTTGTGTACTGCACTTAAATTTTTTGTGCTTCCTTGTCATTCATTCATCGACTGTGCTTTATTTTTCATGAAGCATTTTGTTGCGCATCAGCTTGGATACACAGACATCCACTCTCGCATTGCATGTGTAACAGTGGCCAGATAGTGAGAGTTGTGCAGGTAAACCACTGTACACTGGCAACCGCAAGAGAATGTGGTGTTTAGCATCATTGTTAATGCACTCGCCTCACATGCCGGCAGCGATCAGGCCGGGGTTCAAGACCGACTCGGAGCAGGGTGGTTAGGATTGGAATGTGAGTTTTGGAGGCGGAGCAATGAAGAAAGGGGTGGGTTTGTTTGGGTTGATTTAAAATATTAACAATGTCCAGTAGCATTTTTCAAAATCTACTTATCCCACCATAAACATTACTTAACTACATTAAGGTTCATATATATAAGGTTCATTAGTTAACATTACTTAACTACATTAGTTAATATGAACTAATAATGAACTGCATTTCTACAGCATTTATTAATCTTTGTTAATGTTAATTTCAACATTTACTAATACATTATTAAAATCAAGAGTTGTATTTGTTAACATCAGTTAATGCACTATGAAGTAACATGAACAAACAATGAACTGCTGTATTTTTATTAACTAACGTTAACAAAGGTTAACAAATACAGTAACAAATGTATTGATCATGGTTAGTTCCTGTTAAGTAATACATTAACTAAATGGTAAAAAATTTACCTTATTGTAAAGTGTTATATGCAATGAAAGAATAATGAAATCATTAAGATTTTTTTTTGCATTCTGACATTATTTCCATGACAGTTATGCATACTTATTTCTTATTACTGAAATGAAAATTATTATTATTATTATTATTGCATCTGTATTGAAAAGTCAGTTGAGCTCCAATTTTCACACGTCTACATACAAAGAGTATGTACCTTACTGCTGATTGTAAAATGTGCATGCCTGAGTATATAGTAAGCTTGTACGCAAATATTGAAACATGCTACCACATTGCAAAACTGCGCCTTGATACCACCGACCATCTTTGTCTCATAATCACATGCATTCGCATCAAAGAACTGTCGATAAACCCCTCCTCTTTCATTGTGCAAGGGGTTGTCTGAATATTATTCCAAAAAACACACAATCTGGCATACTACTGTATGTAATTAGGATAGTGTAAGAAATATGAAACAGAATAAACACCTAGTGTGCATCAGTCATCAGACTGATTTATTTGGCAGTTTGAAATGATCATTTTGGTAGTGATAGTTTGAAACGGCAGTTTGAAATTACACTTATAAACTCATGAATTTGCATTATCATACTGCTGCGAATATACAGATGCTTATAAATAATCGATTTCTGCAGGCTCTATATTCGCTGATGAAGTTTTATCCTCTGAACAGGAAATTCGCTGCTTTGCTGCTGTTGATGGCCCATAAAAGTAAACCATTTGCTTGTTTTCCTTCTACCGCCTGTGAAACAACAAAACAATAAAATAGGAAAATATTTCCCAGTGTAGCAGAGAAACAAGAGGCTTTGCTGTCTATCATCTAGCTAGACTCCATGCTGAGCTTCCGTGTGTATGTGTGTGTGTGTTTGTTTTTTGTCAGAATGTTCAGCTTTATTCAGATTTCTTCATGAATATGCAAATTAGCCAGGTCAAGTAGACATCAATGAATCTCCTCCCCCTTTTAGGTACCCTACACCACACTGGGAGGTGCTCTTCCTACTAATACAGCCATCAAAGGTGTGAGTGTGCTTGTTAAATAAATGATTGTTCTCTCATGACAGAGACAGTATTTAGCATATGTGATTAATCCATTTTGGCACTCTGGCCATGGTTTTGTGTTTTTTTGGCTGTCAGTAAGAGACGAGAGCTGAATAAATCTGAAAACAATAGATTCTATGACATTTCAAATGCATGCATAATCACATTGTCTTTATCAGTATGAACACACACACTAAAATCTTCATAGTCTTAGAGCTAACACCCAATGGCACTTTACCAAACCCTGGTGAGCTTACTTGCTGTCTAGTGCTTGCAAAGTCAGCTGCCATCTTGGAAAATCAGTGACTTCTTTCAAGTGTTCTACATAAAAAGCAACTTTATGTGTCATACAAATAGTTTTCTCATATGAAGGGAACGGGAGACTAAGGTCTAAAATGGTATTTCAGTGGTCAAAATATAATTCTTGTTATTATCGTAAATTTGTGTATGTTTTTGTTTTTGTTGTTGGGGGTTCCATATTCAACGAGTTCATTCTTTTCTACAATGCACAGATGACATTAATTTAATTTCACAAACTGTGAATATACTGTATATTTACAACTGGAAATATCCTTGATTAGGCTTATTATTTTGCATTTTAGGCTCATTTTAAGGACAAAGTCTATTCTTTCTGCAAGTGTAATTGTTTATTATTATTTATTTTTTTCATATCCAGGTGTACATGGTATAGTTAAAGGGTTAGTTCACCCAAAAATGAAATTTCGTCATTAATTTCTCACCCTTACGTTGTTCCAGACATTCGTACATCTTCAGAACTGTTACATGTGCCCTGGGTTCTATTGTCATCATTTGGACTCCATTTCCCACAATTCTCTATTTAGGAACCAATCATGCACTCACACCTGTTTCCCATCAGTGACCCTTTATAAGCTGCACTCACATATACACACATTGCTGAGTATTGTTTAGCCCTTTGTTTGCATTCCGTCTGTGCCTGGTCCTGCCTAGCCTTGCCTGTGTTTTTGACCCTGGACTGATTCCTTGTTTATGATCGTTTGCTGCCTGCCTTGACCTTTGCCTGTGTATTGGACTACTCTTTTGCCTTGCCTTCCTGTTTCTGTTTGCTGGTGTTTGACCTACTGCCTGTACGACTATGCTCTCCTGTAAATAAAGCCTGCACGTGGATCTCCAACTCCATTGTCCTGCTCCCTACATTACAAGAACACAAATTAAGATTTTTTTTTTTTTATGAAATCAAAAAGGTTTCTTATCCCCCCATAGAAAGCACTGTAAGTACTACATTCAAGTTCCAGAAAAGTAGTAAAGACATTGTTAAAATAGTCCACATGACTAAAGTGGTTTAACCCTAATGTTATGAAGCGACGAGAATACATCAAAGTTGAACCACTTTAGTCACGTGGACTATTTTAATGATGATGATGAATGATTTTACTACCTTTCTGGACCTTGAATGTGGTAATTATATTGCTTTCTATGGGGATCAGAAACCTCTCAGATTTCATCAAAAAAAAATGTATTTGTGTTCTGAAGATGAACAAAGGTCTTATGGGTATGGAACTACATGAGGGAGAGTAATTAATGACAAAAATTTCATTTTTTTTGGGTGAAATAACTCTTTAAGATGTGTGGGTTTTGGGGGTTACTGTGTTGACAACAGTACTTTTGGGAACATTCAAAATTGTGTGTGAAACAATCCTGCACCTTGTTAAGGCCCTATTGTATTTAATATAATTTAACTCAGGGCCGGCGCCACGAGGGGGCAAAAAGGGACGTTGACCCCTCAAATCTGATTTGTGCCCCGCTGCCCGCTCAGTTTCAATTTGTCCTACCTGCACCCCTGACACATGATTAACCCTTTGACTCGTACGATCACACCGGTATGATTAGAACGTTCAGTGCGTCACTGATAAATTCAAATTCACTGGCACTGAGCCAGAGACGGAAGCGCTAAGTGCTTTTCATACTGTATATCTCAACTATTTAGTGTTTTAGTTAACAGGTTAAATTCTTCATAAAGTGGCGTTGCGTGACCAAGTAATCTGTGTAGTTTGCAGCCCCTTCTGTTGGTGAAAATAATCACTACATGACTGCTCTGGTAACCAGCAAACCCTACGGTCGAATCGACTCACATTTTATTTCAATGGAGTTTGACATTAGCATGTTGCTAAGCTAACCACAAAATATAACACACACACATACATGTAAGGGATAATCCACGGCTAGCTGTGCATTACAATTTTAATGCATGACGTGGAGTGCATTCAAATCTTTTAATGCACAGCTAGCTGTGGATTATCCCTTACATATAAGTGTGTGCATTATATTTTGTGCTTATACTATGGTCATTTACCAGCATTGACAAGTTAAAGCTGTCATTGGAAGAGCCATAGATATGCATACGTAGATGCCTCATTCTCTGTTGTATAACCACAGAGATTTAAATTCCAGAAGAAATGGGATAACCTTTCACAGGTGAGAATGTGTTGGTTTTTGTGTTTTTATATATTAACTCAATACATGTTTTTACTATGGTACTTTTAATGTTTTTACTTTTACTATGGAAAATTTAGTTCACGAACTGGTCCAATATGGTGAACAGCCAGAAATTAATTAAGCTTGCGATACGCTTCTGATCTTGATTCAATATCTATTCATTTGGATACATATCAGGTACATAGCTAAAAGTTAATTTTTCTCAAAGAAAAAATCTTTCAAATACGTTTCACAATGCCGTTTAAATACCTTTGATGATTGTCACGCAGGTGAGGTCAGCAGCTTATATACAATGACCTTGCACGGTATGGGGAAAATGTGATTTGAACATACTGGTCCAATAAAGAGGTTGCAGGTTTTATTGGTTTAATTAAAACCCATACCTTATCAATACATGTGTTTGAATTCATGCAGTGCTGGGCAGATCGAATGGCATATGACATCAAAATACTGCAAGAGCGAGCGACTCAAAATCACAGCTTTCGATTAACTCTCGTGATTGTTGATGTCATACGCCAAATGGTCAGCACTTTGGCCTTTTGAATTTGGTATGAGATTTACTTACTTGTGAGATTTAGCCTGAAAGCGTGTGTCAAATGCGTGAGAGTAGGCAGCCCTGCTAATAAATGAAAAAGCCCCATTATAAAATCTCAAAGGAATAGACTTCTGGGTTTTGAAGTCATACCTGCACCACTCTATAAAAACAGCGCATTGATATAGAACAGTGATTAAACTGATTTGGTTAAACTACCTGTGCATTAAACAGTTTTATTGCACACCTTCCAGCCAATCAGAATCGAGCATTCAGAAAGATCATGGTATAATACGTAAAATAGTCTATTCTTATTGCTATTTTTCACTATTAAATGTTAGTTTGTTAAAAACGCTAACATGAAATGCTGCTTTGGACTCTTAGAAGTATCTTAGAGGGTGCCTGTCTTTGGCAACAGGCTTTGTATTGGGAGCATATCTACGATGCCATAAAATGTTGCCTATGTAGGATGCCTACTAGGCTCACTAGGAACACACACAATATCTCCATCCAGGAAGTCATGTCAGCAGTAGCTTTGATTGATTGATATTCCTCTGTGTATGTGTCTCATTTTATAAACTCATCTGTCAGAGGCAGGGAAGGGCGTGTCTCTAGTGTCCTGTTGCATGAAGACAGAATGCCATTTGGATTCACCCATTCCCCTGCATTCATTCTGAGGGTTTATCCTGCTGTTTTGGGCTCAAGGCGATTGTATATACATTTGTGCTTCATGCTTATAAAGGCCCAGATAATGCAGATGCATGCTATGAACTGGAATGAAGGGTGTAGAATCAGCTAAAGATAAATATGCTGGTGTCCTCTGACAGAACCAGAAATGTCTGATTATGTCAGGTCTGATTAGTGTTTTAATAATAAGTACAGATCAGGGAGATCCTGCAGCATAATCAGGTGTTTGAAGGCCATCAACGAAGGCAACAGTATTTGTATTGATTGATGTTCATCTGTTGTAGAGAAGGTTGAAATATTGATAAACAATAAAGCAGTTCATTTAAAGGCAAGATTGACCCGAGTTCGCCTGTGTCCTTCCCTCCTCTCCCATAAAACAGAGGTCAGGGTGAGGTCATGCTTCAGTTTTTTTTTTAGTCTTTTCACACACTGACATACACTTACAAAAGCACGCATATATACGGGACATCTTCATTTTCCACTGGACACACACAGTTTCAGTTTTTCAAATATGGCATTCAGTCCTTTTATGACCCTTCTGCTTCCTCACCCTTTATTAGCATAAAAATTGAATTAAGAATGTCTTTAAAACTCCACTTCAGTTCTTGAATATAAATTTAGGAAGAACTCAGGATGTGTTATTTACATTTTGAGCAAGTAGCATATGGATATTATTCAAATTAAATTATCTGAGGCTTAAAAATGTGTTCATTCTGTATTACAAAACACATTTTCTGCTATTGAGGTGGGATACGGGTAAGGTTAGGGACAGGTTTGGTGGTATAAGTAGGTTTAAGGGTGGGTTAAGGGGTAAGGGAAGGATCAACAGTGTAATTGCAAATGCAATTAAAGAAATTAATTACCACTGTAATTACATGCAGGTAACCCACAACTACAAATTTATGCTCCTTCCCACCAGCTCACTGAATGAGCGACGCCTTGTTGTTCCCTAAATACTGTACATACATAAAACACAAAAACATAAAATACATTTGTACCTTAAAAGTGAACTTCAAAAACAGTGTGTGCTTTAAAATATAAAATATAATTAGGACTACAATGGTTTTGTGATTCATCAAGCATGTAAACTTGTATGCTTTTGGTAGGTACAGTCCTTATTGAACTGTAGCAATTCTCTAGGGAACCCATGGCTTCAAAATGCTAATTCTCTTCTGGGTTTTANCATCTCTTTAGCCAAGCATTCACATAATGCATCTCATATCAGAGCAATTGCACATGATTATCTTTGCTTAATGTTATGAACAGCAGCTACGCTAATTACTCTCTATTTGCTTTTCTGTTTTGCCTCGGGACACCCGTGCCGAGGTGACTAGAGAGTACATCAGCTTCAGTTTGGATCCGGCCTCTTAAGAAGACCTCAGATGACCATCACCTGTGAAGAGACGGCGCCAACTCCTGCGAGGACTCGAGAAGACGCAATCATCTGGATCAACATGCACATTGCACAAATTCTATATCTTGATTATTGTTAATGTAATTCATTTTTCCAGGAGCTCATTGCTTCTACGTTAAGTTAAACTGCTAACAGTGATTGTAAATTGTAAATTATTACATTATTTGCTAACTGCATTCTTTAAATTGTAATGTTGACATGCATTCTCTGTAAAGCTGCTTTGAAATGATATGTATCGTGAAAAGCGCTATACAAATAAATGTGAATTGAATTGAATTGAATTAAACTTGTATGCTTTTGGTAGGTACAGTCCTTATTGAACTGTAGCAATTCTCTAGGGAACCCATGGCTTCAAAATGCTAATTCTCTTCTGGGTTTTAAGACTGTAAATTGAACATCTTATAACATCTCTACTACTAACATCTGCTTAGTGTTAGGTGTGGCCAACAAAATTTAACTAATAAATTTAGAGACAACTCTGCCCTCTCTCTCTCTCTCTCTCTCATCACATATTATATTGTCATACTCATATATAATATATGACATGTTAAAAAAAGGAAAAAGGTTTATATATATATATATATATATATATATAATGATTATTTAAAGATAA
>RJVU01063416.1:3793188-3859361 GCA_003731715.1 Anabarilius grahami | reverse complement strand
GCAAGATAAACTTTGCTAAGTGTTCATTGGATCAGTTAATAATAAACCATAGAAAATATAGTCAAGGGAAATATATATATATATATATACAGAGCTGGGTAGTAACGGATTACATGTAATCTGGATTATGTTGATTCCAAAAATCAAGTACTTGTAATTAGAGCAAACTACTTTTTAAAATACTCGTAATCAGACTACAGTTACTTTTTTATGGATTACATGATTACATATTATTTACACAATAATAAGTTGTTCACAATTCATTGATTCTCCTAATTTTTCATTTTTAACGTTTATATTTTTTAATAATAAACCTATCGCTTATATACGTTTGTGATTCTTCGAGTTTTTCCGGCGGTGAGGGGGAGGGATGTGGAATCGTGCACAGAAATCAGCAACAATAAGAATATTTGTTTTTGTAATGTTGCTGTTTTCTAAATGTACTTTTAAATTTAATTTTAAGTAAATATGTTTTAAAATCATAAGATGTGATTTTGTTTTATTAAGTGTTACTATCAGCAAACACTAACAGGTGCATTAGTTATAGTATTTTGAAGTATTAACTGTCCATACATTGCACTTTAAAAAGAATCTGTTGAGGCTCTTGTTGGTGAATAGAATATATTATAGAATATATTTTTTGGAATATATTTTTTCTTTGTATCTGTCAAAATAGTACAAGATTATCCTACAATATATGTGACATCAAATAAGGGTTAGCACAAAAGTAATCTAAAAGTAATCCAAAATTAGTCAGATTACATTACCAAAAATGTGTAATCTAAGAGATTACATTACAAATGTTGTCATGTAATTTGTTATCAGTAACTTATTACAATTCATAAGTAATCTACCCAGCTCTGTGTATGTATAATTTATATATATCCCTTGATATCAGTAAAGCATTTTAATATTTACAGATTAAACACTTGCAGTGTAAAAAAAAAACAAAAAAACAAAAGTAAGTTGCTTTGTCCAAATGACAGAGTCAGGGGTCAATAACAAATACAGTCAGCACAGATATTCATTTTGTCAAGCTCATGTTGCAGCAAATGTGCAAAATATACAGAAATGTTCATGCCGTTTCTGTGTGACCGACTCGAAGAGATATTCTGGGTCGGATCAATTCTGTCATGGCTGTATCAGCACATGTGAAGACAGGTGTCGTGTCACAGGCCACTGTGACGGTGTAAATCAAATGTGTCAGGTGCAGAGGTGAAAGTCAATACAGCTTGTGCGCAGGTCAAGGATGACATAACCCGAATAACAGTTCCTCGTATGTTTAATTCAATTTGACACACTCACCCTGTGACCCTATTACCCCTCTATAGACTGACTATATCAGATCAGAACAGACATGAAAAACAGACCAGCTGATGAAACCGGAACAAAACATTTAGCTGTGTGTTTGTATTCATTTTTTCAATTTGTGTATGTGACTGCTGGAGTGTAACTAACTGCATGTGATGCTACTAACTGAACTGTTTGTTTTTTTTTGTTCGTTGTTTCAGTAGCATGACAGTAACTAAGTTTACTAAATGGTGTCTCTTTTCAAGTACGGCAAGTTGATTTTTCCAAACAAGTAACCATGTAGCGTGACGAAAAGCTGCAATGTTGGTGTATGTCACACTGAATCAGGCATTCAGTCTTAACCGAGCAAGCTGAGACACAGGTAAGTGAATATATTGATTGTGATTTTCTACAGTGTCTTCATAGTTAAATTCATTTAAGCATATTACAAAAAAAATATATAATAATTTTGACATAAAAGCCAGTGTAGCAAAGAAGATTCAATATATTTAAGCCAAGGACTCTCAAAGGGTTAGTTCACCCAAAAATGAAAATTCTCTTTAGTTACTCCCCCTCGTGTTGTTCCACACCTGTAAGACCTTTGTTTATCTTCAAAATCCGATGGCTCGTGAGGCCTGCATTGAGAGCAAATTAACTTAGACTTTCAAACACCCAGAAAGGTACTAAAAACATTTAAAACTGTTCATGTGACTACAATGGTTCAACCTTAATGTTATTGTAACGTATTCCACAGGGACATGAAGGTAGAGGAACTAAATGCATGTTTATTGGTAGGGTAATCCACAAGAGGTCAAGAACAGGCAAGGGGTCATAAATCCACAGGAAGGCAGTCCATACAAACAAAGCAGGAAGACACATACAGACAGGGAAATCCAGGACACAGGCAGGTAATCAGAACAACCAGGGAACAGGAAACAAGAAACCCTCAGAATTGCAGTAGCTGACATACAATACGTCGCAGGGCATATGTGAAACACAGGGACTACTTATACACAGATAGATAACAAGTTAACAAGGGGGCATGGTCCAATGAGTGTCCATGGTAACAAACAAGGGGAGCAGCAGGGGAACACGAGGTGCACAGAGGAGATACAGGGAACACAGACAAGGATCATGACATAGCCCCCCTCCTAAGGAGTGGCTTCCAGACGCTTCTAACAAAGAAAAGTCCAGGGAGGCAGGGCGGAGATAAACAAGGGGGCGGTGTGGAGGGCCAGGTCCATGGAGTGGAAGAGAACCTGAAAACAGAAGCTTAGGCGGCCAGGGCGAAGCAGGCGGCCAGGCAGACAGGCTTGAAAACCCCCACGGCAGAACAGACGACCACCACCGCAATGTAAACGGGGCTAAAGACCAACATTGCGGAGCAGACGACTACCACAGCAGTGCAGACGGGCTTGAAGACCACCACGGTGGAGCAGATGACCACCACTGCAGCTCAGACGGGCTTGAAGACCCTACGGCAGAGCAGACGACCACCACAGCAGTGAAGATGGGCTTGAGGACCACCATGGCAGAGCAGACGACCACCACGGCAATGTAGACGGGGTTGAAGACCACCATGGCGGAGCAGATGACCACCATGGCAGAGCAGATGGGCTTGAAAACCCCCACGGCAGAGCAGAAGACCACCACAGCAGTGAAGATGGGCTTGAGGACCACCATGGCAGAGCAGACGACTACCACAGCAGTGCAGACGGGCTTGAAGACCACCACGGCGGAGCAGATGACCACCACAGCAGTGAAGATGGGCTTCAGGACCACCATGGTGGAGCAGACGACCACCACGGGTGAGCAGATGACCACTACTGCAGTGCAGATGGGCCTGAAGTCCACCAAGGCGTTGCTGAGGACCACCAAGGTGGGGCAGGAACTGGAGACCACCACGGCTGAGCAGGTGGAAAGGCTGCAGAGGGCTCTGGAGCAGACTCATGGGCTGGAGAGGGCTCTGGAGTGGATTCATGGACTGGAGCGGGCTCTTGTGCGGATTCATGGACTGAAACTGATGTGTGCAGCCCACCCACACCAAATGGCTGTGGCCATAATGGCCAG
Organism: Anabarilius grahami; assembly: GCA_003731715.1. NCBI lineage: Eukaryota > Metazoa > Chordata > Actinopteri > Cypriniformes > Xenocyprididae > Anabarilius > Anabarilius grahami. Next base: position 3,856,001 of record RJVU01063416.1, on the reverse strand, counting down.
CGCTGCAATCTCTGAGGGCTCAGGCGTGGCAGCCATCTTGGCTGAGGGTTCAGGCATGGCAGCCATCTTAGGACGAGGCTCTGGAAGATCAGCTGAGATGTGACGAGGCTCTGGAAGATCTGCTGAGACGTGACAAGGCTCTGGAATGGCAGCCATCTTGATCGGGAACTCAGATGTGGCAGCCATCTTGTGAACTGGCTGAGGTGCAGAAAACAGGGCTAGCAATCAGCCGAGTAGGGCATGCTGGTGACAGATGTGCCAAGCCCCGGGGCCACTGGAGCTTGGTTTTTACTGTCCCTCCCCAGTCCATAAGCTGGGCGTCATCCAAGGGAGCAAGGTGATAGCAAGCTATAAAGTCCTCCACATAGTCCTCAATGGGGCGGCCATTTTGATTAATAGAACAGAGAATGCTCACCGGGTCCTGATAACCTCCTGCTAGATCCATGTGGCGAAGTATTCTGTAACGTATTGCACAGGGACACGAAGGTAGAGGATCTAAATGCAGGTTTATTGGTAGGGTAATCCACAATCAAGGTCAAAAACAGGCAAGGGGTCATAAATCCACAGGAAGGCAGTCCATACAAACAACAAAGCAGGAAGACACAGGCAGACAGGGAAATCCAGGACACAGGCAGGTAATCAGAACAACCAGGGAACAGGGAACAGGGAACAGGGAACAGGGAACAAGAAACCAGGAAACACTTAGAATTGCAGTAGCTGACATACAATACTTCACAGGGCATGAGTGAAACACAGGGACTACTTATATACAGGTACACACAAGCTTAACAAGATAACGAGTTAACAAGGGGGCGTGGTCCAATGTGTGTCCATGGTAACAAACAAGGGGAGCAGCAGGGGAACACAGGCAAGGTTCATGACAGTTAGGGTGCGACGAGAATGCTTTTTGTGCGCCAAAAAAACAAAATAACGACTTGATTCAACAATATCTAGCACTCGTCAGCTTCATGAAGCATCAAAGCTTTACGAATATTTTGTTTTGAATCAGTGGTTCGGAGCATGCAATCTAAAACTGCCAAAGTCACGTGATTTCAATAAACAAGGCTTCGTAACGTCATAAGTGTTTTGAAATTTCAATGGTTCACATGACTTTGGCAGTGCTCCGAACCACTGATTCGAAACAAAAGATTCGTAAAGCTTCTAAGCTTCATGAAGCAGAGTGTAGTTCAGTGGCGAGTGGGGAGGGAGATCCGAAGTCAAAATTTTTTTGGTCCCCATGAGGAAAACAGCTTATAAATCATAATAATGTTGTTTTTTTAATATAAAAATGCAGAAAGTTTTTAGTGATGTGTAGGTTTATGAGAAGGGGATAGAATGCACAGTTTGTACAGTAGAAAAATCATTATATGTATGGAAATTCCCCATAAAACATGACAACCCAACTCCGTTTTTTTTTTTTTGTGTGTGTGTGGTGTGTTTCCAGAGAGCCAATCATACACACCGAGGGGTTTTATTTATATGCAGTTGTTCCACACAGCGGATTAAATCTACAAAAACAGACATACAGTGGGTACAGAAAGTATTCAGACCCCCTTACATTTTTCACTCTTTGTTATATTGCAGCCATTTGCTAAAATCATTTAAGTTAATTTTTTTCCCTCTATAATGTACACACAGCACCCCATATTAACAGAAAAAAACTGAATTGTTGACATTTTTGCAGATTTATTAAAAAAGAAAAACTGAAATATCACATGGTCCTAAGTATTCAGACCCTTTGCTCAGTATTTAGTAGAATCACCCTTTTGATCTAATACAGCCATGAGTCTTTTTGGGAAAGATGCAACAAGTTTTTCACACCTGGATTTGGGGATCCTCTGCCATTCCTCCTTGCAGATCCTCTCCAGTTCTGTCAGGTTGGATGGTAAACGTTGGTGGACAGCCATTTTTAGGTCTCTCCAGAGATGCTCAATTGGGTTTAAGTCAGTGCTCTGGCTTGGCCATTAAAGAACAGTCACGGAGTTGTTGTGAAGCCACTCCTTCGTTATTTTAGCTGTGTGCTTAGGGTCATTGTCTTGTTGGAAGGTAAACCTTCGGCCCCGTCTGAGGTCCTGAGCACTCTGGAGAAGGTTTTCGTCCAGTATATCCCTGTACTTGGCCGCATTCATCTTTCCCTCGATTGCAACCAGTCGTCCTGTCCCTGCAGCTGAAAAACATCCCCACAGCATAATGCTGCCACCACCATGCTTCACTGTTGGGACTGTATTGGACAGGTGATGAGCAGTGCCTGGTTTCCTCCACACATACCGCTTAGAATTAAGGCCAAAAAGTTTTATCTTGGTCTCATCAGACCAGAGAATCTTATTTCTCACCATCTTGGAGTCCTTCAGGTGTTTTTTAGCAAACTTCATCCGGGCTTTCATGTGTCTTGCACTGAGGAGAGGCTTCCGTTGGGCCACTCTGCCATAAAGCCCCGACTGGTGGAGGGCTGCAGTGATGGTTGACTTTCTACAACTTTCTCCCATCTCCCGACTGCATCTCTGGAGCTCAGCCACAGTGATCTTGGGGTTCTTCTTTACCTCTCTCACCAAGGCTCTTCTCCCCCGATAGCTCAGTTTGGCCGGACGGCCAGCTCTAGGAAGGGTTCTGGTCGTCCCAAACGTCTTCCATTTAAGGATTATGGAGGCCACTGTGCTCTTAGGAACCTTAAGTGCAGCAGAATTTTTTTTGTAACCTTGGCCAGATCTGTGCCTTGCCACAATTCTGTCTCTGAGCTCTTCAGGCAGTTCCTTTGACCTCATGATTCTCATTTGCTCTGACATGCACTGTGAGCTGTAAGGTCTTATATAGACAGGTGTGTGGCTTTCCTAATCAAGTCCAATCAGTATAATCAAACACAGCTGGACTCAAATGTGACCCGTCACAGAAACCAGTGACACAAGTCGGCAGCACAACTCTCGAGCGAAATGAGAAATTTACAAATTGGTGATTTTCGTTTTTTTTGCAGAATCTGTTAGTTGAGATCATGAAGAAGCCTCTCCGTGTTTGAGATAGCAGTATTGGTATATTTAAAAGTGTACATTTTGAGGTTGAAATGGGCTTGTTTTTCGGAGATTCTAGCACGCAGTAGGGGCGTGACATTGTCTGTGTGTATTTCCATACTGGATAAGCCAGCTTTTGTTTCTTTTGTTATTGCCCCCGCCCTCCAAGGGAAGTGTGGCTACTCATTATGCAGTGCTCAGGCCGGCTCTAGCTGATATCAAAATTCAATGAAGAACCGTGGCCGTTACACTGAAAAGGTTTTGAAGTACTTCTTCGACAAGCCGGATGCTTATGAACAAGCGCTCACTGATTCTGAAGACGATCTGTGCGACGATGAAAGCGGCATAATAAGACATTACCTCTCTGGAGTCGGGTAACGCGCCGGCACGTTGTGCAGGATTTTTTTCACATTGCACAATTGAAACTATAGAATGTCTTCTTTTATTTGTGTACACTCAGAGTAAAAACAAAATGTTGTGCTTTTTGAAAAATAAAGAAAACTAACATGATGCGTGATCTCTCGTCTCCCTCTGAAGGAAGTCCAATCTGATAGTTCTCAGAAAATGAACTGTAACTTAGTGAATACTAATCACAAAAAATTATACTTATGTCTGAAAAAAACGTTGAAATGTCAGGTTTTAAATCATGTAAGTCAAATCGAAAACAAACCTTCTGTGTTTATGTAATCTGTATGAAAAGAGAGCCATGTCAGAAGTCCGTGATTCAGCTCATTATCCGCTAATGCGGCCACGCCCACGGAGCCAGCTATTCAGACACAAATTCAGTCAATACATGAATACATCGTTTCAATCGTGTATTTATTGTCTTGAAAAGTGTTTTGAATAGCCATAGTTAGCGATCTCTGGCCTCTGTTAGTTCAGTTAGTTCCTGGATTGCCTATTCTTCTTTAGCAGGCATTTGTGGACTAAAGCTGTACAGAGCGCCCTCCGGCTGCAAGTATGAATTGAAAACACCAGCGCTCATAGTGATGACAATAAATATTGAATAAATATTACTCCTCTGTATAGAAAATTGACATAAACGTATGAGAATCCATCAATATTTCTCCAACTGTGCATGCTTTTAAGCTAAAAGCCTATATAAAATTCCATAGAGGTAACATTGTTCAGACACTTTGTATCACAGAAATACATTATATTTTAAAGTATATAATACCATTATTTTAAATTGTTATATTTCACAGTATTGCTGTTTTTTTCTGTATGTTTGATATACACCATGATGAGCTTGAGACATAATCACATCACAGAGGGTTTTTTCACAGCCTACCTGACTGAAAGGCCTCATTATTATGCAAGTCATTTCAGGTCATTATTATGTGATTCTTTTGTCTTCTCAGGTGAGAAAATTTCATTTCATGATTATAGTGACCAAAATGATCACGGTTATCACAGAATCCTGTTCAAAAAGTCCTAATGCTACACAATGAAATCAATTCACCAAGTTTTATGTAGAAAACCAGCAAATAACAAATAAAATTAGCATCAATATGTACTTTTTCTTTACATAAACATTAAAATAATAACATTAAAAATGATGGCCAGATTTTAAAGGAGTGTCTTGCAACATGTTATCTCTAAATCATTTTTATAAAAGTCAAAAAAGATAAATTACTGACATTTACAATGCACATTATCCTTTATTATTAATAGTATGCGGTCCATGCAGCTTTACAGGGGGGAGCTTTACAGGGGTATGGCTTATCTAAATGTGATGTAAATGAGCCCTATTGTCACTCCCAGCAGGTGAGAATAAGTGAGAACTGCACAAACTTTAGAGGCGTTTTTCTCCCTTTAGAGCTTTTTTGAGTGCCTACCTTCAAATGGCCACAACTTCTCCAAATATTATCAGATTTCCATGTGTTACACATCGTTGGAAAGCTTGGAGACTACACTTTCAGAATCTGCGAATAACCCAAAATGCCCCAGAACCGACTTGTGTCCCTTCTTTCCGTGACTGGTCACAAATGAAGGTGTAGAACCATCTCAAGGATGATCAGAAGAAATGGACAGCACCTGAGTTAAATATATGAGTGTCACAGCAAAGGGTCTGAATACTTAGGACCATGTGATATTTCAGTTTTTCTTTTTTTAATAAATCTGCAAAAATGTCAACAATTCTGTTTTTTTCTGTCAATATGGGGTGCTGTGTGTACATTAATAAGGAAAAAAAAAGAACTTAAATGATTTTAGCAAATGGCTGCAATATAACACAGAGTGAAAAATTTAAGGGGGTCTGAATACTTTCCGTACCCACTGTATCTACAAATGCAGAGTCTCTCAGCCTGGATGAACAATGTTAGATTAGCACAAATTATAGTCTCAAATGACCGTAATGATGGAACTGCTGAGCAGAAAAGATTGAGAGAAGAAAAACTAATGAGATGATAGCGTCTGTGTGTGTACGTGAGAGAGCGGAAATCTGTGATTGTGTTTCGGCTTTATTAGGACCAGATCAGTCTTATTATGTTTTAATGACTTTGGCCCACCTTGGTTGCTCTGAGATTCTCGTTGGTAAATTAGCAGATGTGGTTTATCAGTGTGTGTTTTTGAGGTGTGTGTGAGTATGTGTGTCAGGGGGCTCACAGCGCTCCACTTCATCAGTTGAAATAACCTCATTTGGGTACTCTGCTGCTGGACGGCTGCTGGGTGCACCTCTATGCCAAAGACCCATCATAGCATACAGCTTGATGAGGCCAAGGTCTTTCTTGTTCTCTCGCTCTCCTCCCCTTCTTTTGCTTCAGTAATCATTTTGTCCAGCTTGTCTTCCAGTCATAAGTGGGCATTTGTACAGTCCTTCATCTAGTTAGTTCAAAATGCCCTCATTAGTCCATTAGCCTCTCCAGCGCGTTCTCTCTGTCTCTCTCATTCTCTCTCTCAGATGTGTCAGTAACAAGGATGGATTATAGACCAATGGGGCCAGTGCCCTGGGGCCTCTGACTGCCAGGGGCCTTGAGTTTAGAGGTCAGCCTGACACCTAGTAAACAGCCACTGCAAATGTACAATTGAGATAGACAAACAGTGCTTACTTGAATGTGCGACAATGATATATTAAAAAATGTGAAAAGTTATATTAAGGCAAACTTTGAAGTTTAAAAAGCTTTGAAGTTTGAAGGTTGTATAGGCTATATGTACTAATTTATAGCATTTACAGATAGATTATATCATTTACAGATAGATATTAGGGCTGCACGATATATCGCACAATACAAAAAATAACATTGAACTTGAACGCGATTATCGCTTAAACGCAATTCTTAGTGCGATTATGAAATCGCAAAGGCTGCGATTGTTTTTTTTATGCACGGCTTGTCAATGAAGTATGGCTCCAAATGCTAATCCATCTGAAAGCACTGCGTGTTTGAGTCGCTTATAATGTACATTTGAAAAAACAACACGTCAAACTTCTTTTCAGACACGAGAAGCATTTATTAACATCTTGTCCAACAAAAGACAACATTTAATAACATGTTTTTACTCCAAACTCACTTCATAACGACAGTTGAGCATCCTTCTGTGAGATGATGTGGCTTCTTACAGAGAATAAGGCAGCCGTGTGTTTATTAGTTATGTTTAATTAATCAAAACGTTTCGATCTTCCGTTTATTCAGCTACAGCGATATGATGCGTGTTACCATCTTCTGCGGCAGGACATATTTTGAGTTTCTACGCAAGAGCGCCCTCTGGCTTTCAGATGGAGAAGCATTTACTACTGATCACAGAGCTGTACAGCTCTGACAAGCCACGCATTAAATAATCGTAGCCTTTGCCATATCGCGTGCGATTTTATCGCGATAAATCGTGCAGCTCTAATAGATATCACAATATAACATAACTATTAGGGGTGTGACGAGATCTCGTGTCACAAGATCTTGCGAGACTAATATGTGACGAGACTTCTCGTCGAGGCGAAAAGTAGTCTCGTGATGTTGCCATGACAGAGTGTTAGGATAATTAGGAAAGAATATGCCACAGCTACGATTACATTACGCCTCCACTGTCATTTTTCCTTGTATTTAAATAAAAAACATTTAATTCAGTTGGATAACGGTCGCCGCCGCTCCATATTTACAGAGTACGCGCGATTGTGAAAGTGAAAGTAAACACAAGTGCGCATTCAAACACGATTTCAATACCCCGCATTTTGAGAGCGGCTCCCTGATGAATACAGATATCTCTCAATATGAAAGCTATTTTAGGCTGGGCAGTGTAGTTGTAACCATCTCTTAGCTCTGTATCAAAGACAAATTTGGTCTTATTTCACTTTGAATATTGAGAGAGTGCGATTATGGTTGCACTTATTGTAAAGTGTTACCATAAAAAATGAATAACAATTTTCTCTTAATCTTATTAAGCACAAACAATAAGGTTTCATTTGTTAACATTAGTTAATGCACTGTGAACTATCATGAACTAACAATGAATGACTATTTTTATTTACTAACATAAACAAAGATTAATAAATACTGTAGCAAAGATATTGCTCATTGTTAGTTGATGTTGGTTAATATATTAATGTTAATAAATGAGACCTTATTGTAAAGTGTTACCATTTTTATTTATACGGTTTTATTTCTATGATCAGTTTGTTGAGTTCAGTTCAGAGATCAAAAGTTGTAGAAGCTCATAAATCATGTACAGCAAGGTCTGAAGAGACTGAAATCATACAGGAGAGAAGTCAGTTAGTTGAGTTAGTGGCAAAACCTTTTACAGTACTTGAGTATTGTTGTCTTTTACTGCATATGATAATTCAGTCTCAGAAAGTAGAACTGAAATGACATTCATTACAAGATGATTAGTTAAAACATTTCAAATACACCTGCAGAATATTTTTCTAGTCATGTATTTTGCCATTGAGGATTTCTTAAAAATTGTGTGTAAAAATCTCGTCTCGTCTCACCCCTAATAACTATAATATCATACATGAATATATACTTTTTTTTTTCTTAATGTATTGTGGTGACTGGTTAGTTCTGGATAATATTAATGCAAAAAGTGTTAGGTGACCTGAGTTCAAATGTGTAATGAAATAAAAAGGGACACAATTGATTGCATTTTATTTTGTTATTTCATTCACGTGATTAACCTGTACACATGTGTGACCCTGGACCACAGTCATAAGGGTCAATTTTTTGAGATGGAGATTTATACATCATCTGAAATCTGAATAAATAAGCTTTCCATTGATGTATGTATTGTTAGGATAGAATATTTGGCTGATATACAACTATTTGAATATTTGGAATCTGAGGGTGCAAAAAAACCCAAAATATTGAGAAAATCACCTTCAAAGTTGTCCAAATGAAGTCCTTAGCAATGCATATTACTTACAAAAATATAAATTTTTTGATATATTTATGGTGGGAAATTTACAAAATATCTTCATGGCACATGATCTTTACTTAATATCCTAATGATTTTTGGCAAAAAAAGAAAAATCTATAATTTTGACCCATACAATGTATTGACTATTGCTACAGATATACCTGTGTGACTTATTACTGGTTTTGTGGTCCAGAGACACATTTGGTCTCTATTTTTTTGGCAAGCCAGAAAGCAGCAGAAGCATGATGGGACCCTCAGGTCATAATCTGTCCTTGGTCAATAAAGTTGATTAATCTGTGGGACGATATTAAATTATTAGAGTTCTGGCTATATTCTAGTGTGTGGGTCATTAGAGTATATTAGAGTTTGTCCATGTGGTGTGCTGGAATAATTAGATGGTTTAATATAGTGATTAATATCTGAGTCTGACATGTATTGTGTTCTATATATGACTTGGTGGGTGTCTAGCACAAATGTCATTAACCTCAGACTGTCCTCAGGGTGGCTGGAGCGTGTTTGAGGTTGACTGTGTGTTGATGGAAAACCAAGAAGGAAAATGCTTCTTAGACTCAAATCAGATCACTTTATTTTCATTACACCATATACACTAGTGTAATGGAGAGTGAAAATCTTTGAAAAATAGCAGTCATGTAGTGACAGAGGAACACAATCTACAATATTTACAGAATACACAATGCTAACTAACCATGCACAGTATATACACAACACACCAGGGGCTAAACTCAGACGTTGGCCCACAGTTGGCCACACATTAAATACGTAATGCACCATATACTCATTATACTATTGCATACAATAAGTATATTATATACTGTATTGTATATTCTCAGTGTGCAAAATGTAGTTTAAACAGTTAAAGTTGGAGCAGCAGTATGCAGAATGGTTTACAATACACAGTAGACCTAGTTTTACAGAGAGGGCTTAGACTAAGCCAGGAGTAGGCCTTAGTTAAATGAGGACATTTAAGTAGCTTTTATAAATGTGCCTTAGAAAAAAAATGGGTAAATAAAAACATCACTGGTGTTCACCTTGAGAGAAAACAATGGCACTGACATGATATGTCTCTGCAAGTTGCTTTCAGTGAAGACAGCTCAAACATTTATTTTAGTCTGGGACTAAGTTAAAGCCTTGTTTGTGAAACCGGGCATATATGTAACATACAGGTAAAATTGCACCACTTTTTTCAGATTTATCTGTCTATTTTAATTTGTTCTCAGAGTTATGTCAGATTTCAATTGTATGAGTAAAAAGATATTTCTCTGCGGCAATTTATAAAAATATATACTTGGGTGTGTCGATTCAGTCAATGCGAGTAGAAAAGGGGAAGAGTTCAAGGTCCTTCAAGAAAAAAAAAAAGGTTTCAATAAAGATTCATATGGAACAAAATATAAAAAGTGCATTAATAAAAAAAAATGTGACAGTGCAAAAAAAAAAAAAAAAAAAAAAAAAAAAAAAAAAAAAAATACAAAAAGCAAACGTTTCAGGCCATCTTCAGTGCAAACGATTTTACAAATAGTTAACAGCATTTAAATGATCAAGGCACAGCTTAGAGATGTCAGATGATTAATTAGATCAGCTGGATAATTGATTGAGAATTCAGTGACTAATTAACAATCAACCACATGCGTGGAGCAAAGATGCAAACAATGCTGAGGGATAAAAAAAAAAAAAANAAAAGAGGCATTACAATAGGCAGTAAAAATGGACAAAAAAGAAAAAAGTCTATCCACCTTATTCCTGACTAGCCTAATGCATTTCGAATCATAAGGTTGCACTTCCGGTTTGGGGAACTTCCATTTAAAGAGACTGAAATTAATGGTTTCAAATCATAAGGTTGCCCTACATGTAAAGCAAATGTATTAACCTTTTTGGAATTACAACAAGAATAACAGTGCTTACATGGGAAAAAAAACAAAAAAAACAAACAAACAAACTCTAGGGCCTTCCAGAGGCTTGACCCATCCATCTGCAGTCGCATCACAATCTGCACGTACTAGTCGGCCTCTAATAGTTCGTCCTCTGTAATAAACAAAAAGAGGCGAGTCAATAAATCTCTTTCTGGCAACATTGTCAACCGATAGCACATGCCAATGTTTTAAAGTTTTTTTTTTATTATTTTTTTTTTTCAGCACTGTTGGAGCTAAATGTGTTGCAACAAATGATATGGGAGGTATTACTGTGCCTAGAAGTCTTCTTCGTTGAAGGATCAAAAGAACGCGCTCTTTCCAAAGCTAAATCCAACCATCTTTTTGGATATTGTCTTTGAATAAATTCATTGTATAAAGTCTCAGCTTGTCGATCGAAATCTTCTGTATTGCTACACATTCTACGTAATCATAACTGGCTATAAGTTATGCTTCATTTTAGGGATTTGGTGTGAAAACTCTTAGCATGTAAAATGCTGTTTTTGTTAGAAGGTTTAACAAAGAAGTAGAAAGTATTTCGTTGTTAACTGAAACCAACATATCTGTAACAATCAGTCCAACTGAAGGCGAGTTGATGAAGCCATGTGCAGTTTATTATTAATCCAAAAGTGAGCAAACAAACAAAGCAACCAATTGACTTGAATATGACACTCACCAACAGCAGGGTTATATTATCAATACATAACAAAGTAACATGGAACGCAAGAGGCTTAAATACATGAACTTAGGGAACGCATAAGATAACCAATGGGCAAGTGACACAAGGAACAAGGGAACCAATGACAGAACAGAACTGAGAAACCACATGACCATAAACAACTAATCAGCACACGACACATTGGCTGTGTCCGAAATCGCCTACTCAATGAGTAGGTACTTAATTTCAATAAGTACTTACTTAACGAGCGCTAAAAGAGTAGGTAATTAACAGCCAAATCTCGTTGAGTATGAATGAGATCCGATATAATCCGCCATGTTGACGTTATCATGTGATCACAAGCGCAACAACTTAAAAAGATATGAGTGACAGGTTTAATTCTTCTATCTGTAAATATCTTGATATTGATTAAACTGCTTATTTTGTGGTCTTGTTGAAGAAACAGCTGCCAGTAATTTTGTAATTGTAGTACAACTAATATATATTTGGGTTAATTTAAAGTTCTTATATTTTTAACTACTAATGTGAGTTTATTTTTTACGAAAACCCAAATTTGCGTGAATATGTTGTTAATTTCTTTATTTTATATGCAAAAATGTCCATCCACAAGCAAAAGTGGCATCTCATTTGTTTTCCTCTTTTTCTTGTTGAATTAGCTCAAGTTTCATCCCTCAGGTTTATAAATAATAAACAAATCAATGACTTTTATGTATTATGATGTATTCAAAATATTTAATCTTGTCATCATGCTTTGTCTGTGTATGTAATCTCAAACTATGATGTATACAAACCCGTATTTGTTTTTTGTCATTATTATTGTTCATTATTAAAGATACCATGGTCTTTTCCCTGATCTTGTATGTAATAATAGATCCTGCAATAAAAATAAAGATATGAGTGACAGGTGCACTAACACCTCACAGCACCAGTAACTCCACAACCAGTGCGGTTTTCCTCAGTGTTAGCGATGTCTGAAGCCAAAGAAGACATCAGACAGCTGCTCGAAGATCTCGCCTTTGGAGAAGACTGATTTTAGACTCAAAAAATGTAAGTATAACTACTTAAAATTAAGATTACGCCAGAATGAATTGCTTTGCTAGCACACCCCAATACTTACACACAATAGTAATGATAAATGCTGACCAAAACTTAATTATATTTTTATATTTTCATTTGACTTCTTTAGTAAAACAAGCAAAATGTAATGTTTCGTCATATGACACAGCTGTGCATGAACACACACTAGACAAATACAGCTGATGTGAATACATCTCCATTTACAGTCAATTCATGCATTAATTCATTGCTTAATAAAATATATAAATTGACTGATAATAATATAATAATTAATAAAAAAAAGTAATAATGACAATAAATAAATGCATATACAAGTCAACAACGCACGAAACAAAGCTTTATTCAATTGTATTGATCTAACAATCAGGTATTTACGGTCCTACTGCCATCTCACACAGCTGTGCCAATTCTGCAGCTTTATTCTGATGAAGCAGCTGATGAACACCTTCATCATCATGTCGCTCACTGCTGCTCTTCTCAATGGGGACATCATTGATCCAGAGGATGAGGAAGATGATGATGATGATGATGACCCCTGAACCCCACAACCTTGAAGCAAGAGTGGGAGAAGATGTGCGGGACAATCTGGATGCTCCAAACATTCATGTGCTCTCCAACAGCATGACTAAATAAACAGATTAAAACATTTTACAATTCATTCATGTCAGCATTCAGTTTCTTGCATATTTCATTTCATATTTTTACAATTACTTGCTAATTTTTGTCGTAACTTCACATTTTACATTTGTGGTGTGGTGGACTAAACCACTGAGCTGGTCAGCAGAAGGTTTGCTGGTTCGATCTCTGCAGCATCACCTTCAGTGTGTCCTTGATCGAGTCACTTGAAAGGAGGAGTGATGGAGGGTCTCGTCCATGACACTGGACCATTCCCAGGATCTGCTGTGGCTCTCCATCCTCAGTGCTCACACCAGTCTGAGGACATTCACATCCTACAATAATGCACAAATATAATACAAAAGCAGTCATTTTAATAGCACAATGTCATTTGATTTCTGTATTAGAAGTAACAAAATGATCTTTATACTTTACTTTATATTTTGTTTCGGGTTTTCCTCTTTTTTTCTAACAAATGCCGCCGTCACCTTGTCTTGCAGGTCCTGCTCACCCACAAAAAACCTCTACAGCAAATGCACAGACATCAAGAACCAGAAAAGTGCTGTAATAACTCTGTTTAAATTACAATAATTAAAATAAACTACAACTTAAGATTTAAATAGACTTTATATTAATTTCTGTAGTGTCCTCACTCAAAGCCTTTGATGGCATCATTCCTCCACCGGATAAACACACGCGTGTGCTCATCTGTCCCCGTCATCTGTCCCTGTAACATCAGACAAGATTCAAGTTTCCTGAGATTTATGTGCTCAAATCTACATTCACATGTTGATGATGTGTTAACTCAGTTCTTATCTAACACAAATGTTCCTTAATTTACCAACAGTACTAATGGACAAATAAAATAGATTAAACTTATGTGTAGTTACTGTAGATTTATTTATTAACATTATTTTCATTCATGTAATGTAAGCAGTGTTGACAACAGTGAGTAATAGTACACACACATCACTCATAATCCATCACTCACAAGTCATAAAACTTAAAGAAGTTCCTGTCAGAGGTTAAATACACATTTAGTAAGCATCTTTAAGATGTATATGGTTTAGAATATGTAATTCCACTTCGGTGAATTAAGTTATGTGTGTTTACTAGAGATCCCGTAATCTATAGATAATAAATCGTGTTTTTACTGCAAAATCACAACAATAGTGTCTAGCATCTTTACACATTCAGCAGTTTACTCTACAGTAGTTCAACAAATGTGTTTTTGGTTTTCAATAGTCACACTTGACAGCATCCGCGGTGCTTTTCTCCTCCGTGTTCGTTTATGACGTATCCTCTCCCGTGGCCTCCTGGGATAGAAAAGTGTCCAGCGAGGAACACTTCAGAATCTGGGCGGAAGCAGTAGGCCATCCGGGACCTCCTCGACTACTCTTTTATGATTACTGAGGTTTCTGACATACTTAATTGCTCGCCTACTGCTTTCCCCCTATTATATATTAGGTAAGTAGGCGGTTTCGGACGCACTTTAAGTAGGTGCACGTCCGAATCTCGCGAGAATTATTACGTCACCCAGGTAATTTTCGTCCTACTCTTTTTGCTTCAGACATACTTATTCGCTCGCCTACTGCTTTTCCCCTACTAAATAGTAGAGAAGTAGGCGGTTTCTGACGCAGCCATTGACTAAGGGTGCACATGAGGCCCAAGGGAAGCAAGACACAAACAAGCAACATGAATCAAACTACAAAATAAAAGACATGAAACATGAAACAAAACTATACATTACAGTATCCAAAAAATGAATTGATGTCCGACTAAATTCAAGACTAAATTTAATGTTAGCATGTACAGAATTCAGTCTCGAAAAGAAATCAGTTCTGCTTCACTTCCCTTGAAAATCACAAAAATATCATCAATGTAACATCGATAAAAAACAATATTGGTAGAAAATGGATTATTGTTATGTACGTATAGATGTTCAAAACCCTTAAATAAATTAGTGTAGTCAGGGGCAAAAGTTGCTCCCAAAGCTGTACCTTGAAGTTGTAGAAAAACATTGTCCAGAAATCTAAAGTAATTCTTAGAAAGAACCGGTTGTGCCATTTCAACCAATAAATCAGAAGAAGGTGTTTTGTTTACTCTTATCCAGGAAAAATTGATAGAGCTTGTAAACCCAGAAAATGAGGAATATTGGTGTACAGGCTAGTGACAGTCAAAAGTTGCCAAATAGATATTATCATTGAGATCTCAAATTTGTACCAGTTGTTTAAGAAAATCACTAGTGTCTCCAAAAGGTCGAATATGGGCATCAATAAAGTTGGACAAAGGTTCAGTCAATGATCCTATCCCAGACAATATTGGTCGGCCAGGAACATTATTAAGAGATTTGTGTACTTTAGGTAAAACATAAATCACTGGCTTCAACTCACATGTTAAAAATATGCCTTTTCAGTCTCACTAATATCTCCAGATTCAAAAGCATTTGAAAGAAACTTATCAATTTCTAATTTAAAGCGTTTAATGGGATCGAATTGTAACTTTTTATAAAACTGATAATCAGATAACTGTCTCCTAATTTCACCCACATAATCACATGTATTCATCAAAACCAGCCCTCCTCCGTTGTCTGCTGGCTTAATGACCACATTAGATTTTTTTACTCAAATTATGAATGGCTTCATTTTGCCTTAGGCATGTTATATCCTATTTTTTAACCAGGAGACTGAAAAAGCAATTTGACATCTCGTTAAACCAATTTACAAAAAGTCGTGATAGGAGCACTTGTAGTTGGAGGACAAAAATAACTTTTGGGTTTGAAAATTGGTCTATTATCTGTACTACACTGAACAAAATTATAAACGCAACACTTTTGTTTTTGCCCCCATTTTTCATGAGCTGAACTCAAAGATCTAAGACTTTTTCTATGTACAGAAAAGGCTGATTAGACAGCATGATTATTGCACAGGTGTGCCTTAGGCTGGCCACAATAAAAGGCCACTCAAAAATGTGCAGTTTTACTGTATTGGGGGGTCCGGGGGGGTCCGAAAACCAGTCAGTATCTGGTGTGACCACCATTTGCCTCATGCAGTGCAACACATCTCCTTCGCATAGAGTTGATCAGGTTGTTGGTTGTGGCCTGTGGAATGTTGGTCCACTCCTCTTCAATGGCTGTGCGAAGTTGCTGGATATTGGCAGGAACTGGAACATGCTGTCGTATACGCCGATCCAGAGCATACCAAACATGCTCAATGGGTGACATGTCCGGTGAGTATGCTGGCAATGCAAGAACTGGGATGTTTTCAGCTACCAGGAATTGTGTACAGATCCTTGCAACATGGGGCAGTGCATTATCATGCTGCAACATGAGGTGATGGTCCTGGATGAATGGCACAACAATGGGCCTCAGGATCTCGTCACGGTATCTCTGTGCATTCAAAATGCCATCAATAAAATGCATCTGTGTTCATTGTCCATAACATACGCCTGCCCATACCATAACCCCACCGCCACCATGGGTCACTCGATCCACAACGTTGACATCAGGACAACCGTTCACCCACACAACGCCATACACGCTGTCTGCTATCTGCCCTGTACAGTGAAAAAGGGGATTCACCCATGAAAAAAAAACACCTCTCCAAACCACCCACTCAAGTCGGTTACTCAAGGTCGAGACCCTGATGAGGACGACGAGCATGCAGACAAGCTTCCCTGAGATGGTTTCTGACAGTTTGTGCATAAATTCTGGCTGGTCTCAGACGATCTTGGAGGTGAAGATGCTGGATTTGGAGGTCCTGGGCTGGTGTGGTTACATGTGGTCTGCTGTTGTGAGGCCGGTTGGATGTACTACCAAATTCTCTGAAATGCCTTTGGAGACGGCTTATGGTAGAGAAATTAACATTCAATTCAGGGGCAACAGCTCTGGTGGACATTCCTGCACTCAGCATGCTAACTGCACGCTCCCTCAAAACTTGCGACATCTGTGGCATTGTGCTGTGTGATAAAACTGCACGTTTTTATTGTGGCCAGCCTAAGGCACACCTGTGCAATAATCATGCTGTCTAATCAGGATCTTGATATGCCACACCTGTGAAGTGGATGTATTATCTCGGCAAAGGAGAAGTGCTCACTAACACAGATTTAGACAGATTTGTGGAAAATATTTGAGAGAAAGAAATAGGCCTTTTGTGTACATAGAAAAAGTCTTAGATCTTTGAGTTCAGCTCATGAAAAATGGGGGCAAAAACAAAAGTGTTGTGTTTATACTTTTGTTCAGTGTATTTGACCCTGAAACATTGTGATCATTCCTGTAAAAGAAATGTTTCAATTTGATAGTCTGAAAAAATTTAAACAGTTCAATCTTAGTCTGAAAAGGATCTGATAACTCTGCATTTGTTTGGTGTGTGGATTTCACTTTTCTACTTAGATTTCAGTTTTAACCATCCTTAAATGTCACATTGTCACATTCTGTTACCTTGATTTATTGTGTTGGATATTGCTCTTTTGTTTTGTTAAATAAATTTGTAGCTGCTATTAGATGCGCTTTGCCTCACCTCATCATATTTCCTTCATCTGCCATGACACACATACTGTAAAATCTTTCTGATTGGTCATCAACTGGTTCCTAAGTGGGTGGTTCTAAGCTGCAGAAAGCTCCAGTGTGGACCAGACTTTATAATGATAATAAAAGTCTGGCTCTTAAAAACTAATCTTGTGTTGAAACAATCTCTGATCTATAAGAGTAAGTAGCGTGTTATTTTGTGGTGTAAATGGTCTCAGAGTTCATCATCATTCCCTTCGGCTCATGGCTAATCATCAGTGATTGTCACGCTGGGGCAACTCGCCGATTATGACGGAGATTATGAATGAACAGCATGATTGAAACTGTTTGAAAGTCTGCTGATCCTTCAGAACCGCACACTGCCATAAGGAAACGACACTCCAGCGACTTTTATCTATTCCATCACTTTACCCAAGACTACACTTCTAGGGTCAAAATAAAAACTCTGTCATCATTTAAACACTCCCACTGTGAATTGAAGCAGGGGTTTATGATCAATTTATGAGTGTTAATTAGAATTTTTCACACACCACTGGTCCAAATCCAAAACAGTCACAAAACAGGAATTTTATTAGACTAACACAAGCAAAACTAAATATAAATAATTATTATTAATAATTGAAATAATTAATAATCATGTACTAGTTAATTTGTCAGTTAACTGTCAATGTTGAATATTTTTTTTTTCTAAACTGATTTTCAATTCAAAACCACATTATTTTAAATGAATGAATGGCCCCACTTTATATTAGGTGGTTTTATCTACTTATTGTACTTATTGTGTTCATATTGTATTGCAAAACACTTTTGCTGCTATTGAGGTGGGATGGGACAGGTTTGGTGGTATGGGTAGGTTTAAGGGTGAGTCAAGGTGTAAGGGATTTGTAATTATGAATGTAATTACAGAAATGAATTACCGATGTAATTACATGCAGGTATTTTTAAAATATAGGTACAATGTAAAAACTTGTATGTACACAATAAATGCATTGTATCAAATGATTAATTTAAGTGTAAGAACATAGTAGTCAAGGCCACCTAATATAAAGTGGGACCAAATAAATAAATGATGTGTTTTTCAACCATGGTCTATTAGATTTAATATAAGGAAATATGTAAATTATTATTATTACTATTAGTGGCATTTTAGGCATTTATATAATCTGTTATATTAATATAATCTGATTTTGGAAAGACTTCATGTTGTTTATATATGTGTTTTATATATAATTTCATTTTAAATTCAAATAACAATTCTGCATTCTGTTTGCTGCCTTCGTTCTAAATGAGAGGATGTTTTTGTGTTGTAGGATAAAAATCCCTACAGCAATTTTTCATTTATGTAATATCCAGCTCAAAATTGGTAGAATTTCAGATTCAAATCATTTATAATTGAATCTCACCTAATAAAACACAGCCCAGTAGTGAAGGCTATTTTGAACGCATGAGTAGTTTTCTTTATACATTTGTTTTACGTTACACATATCAAATGCACTGCTCCATTTCTGAGGATTTGTGGATCTGCTGCATTCATACAGCAGAGAAAATCACTATTATTTAGTCACTGCACCAGATACAGGAGGTTAGAAAGGGCTTAGATCGTTAAGAAAAGCCCAGACAATTCTAGAGGTCAAAATAGTCACTACATGTCCACATACTTTGCAAATAGTTTAGATTGTTATTAGATTTCCTATTTAAATCATAATTTAGTAATGGTCTCAGTTTCTTTCTTTCTTTCTTTCTTTCTTTCTTTCTTTCTTTCTTTCTTTCTTTCTTTCTTCCTCTTCATTTTAGTCTGTTTTTAATCTTGCATGTGTGTAAGACTCCAGATGTTTGTGTGTATGTTGTATTAACTGTCTGTTGCCATTGGCACAGGGCACTATAGGATTGAAACACTCACTGACCTATGAAGAAACTCTCCATGCACTCAGGCACATGTGGAGAGATATGAGTGTGTGTAACTGGCATGCTAATGTGTCGAGCTCTTACCACGATCCTGTGACCTGGTTTTAAAGAAATCCTAGTGTGAGAGGTTCTATTTGTTCTCTGTGGTCCTGAGATGGAGTAAGGTGTCAGAGGCCCTGAGGCAGGGGAAGAGAGGATGTAGATGGGATTCGTGTGGTGTGTAAGATGATTTTATTCACAGTAAGAGAGAGTTTCATTTGGTTCACAAGAACACACAAATCTCACTGTGTCCCCATTTCAAGTTCTGCATCATGGTGAATCTTTTGAACCCTATCAATAAAATATCAATGTTATATTTTACCCCAAAACCAAAAGAAATAAATAAGAAATTGTGATTTGCTTAAGGAAAATAATGCCTATTTTTAAGACAATTAAAGGGTTTGTTCACCCAAAAATGAAAATTATGTAATTTATTACTCACCCTCATGTCGTTCTACACACCTAAGTCCTTTGTTCATCTTCAGAACACAAATTAAGATATTTTTGATGAAATCCGATGGCTTTATTGCCAGCAAAGTCACTGAACCTTTCAAGATCTAGAAAGGTACTAAAGACATATTTAAAACAGTTCATGTGAGTACAGTGGTTCCACCTTAATATTATATTATATTCTTTTTGGTGCACAAAAAGTATTCTCGTCGCTTTATAATATTAAGGTTGAACCACTGTACTCACATGAACTGTTTTAAATATGTCTTAAATATGCCTTTCTGGATGTTGAGAGCTTCAGTAACATTGATGGCAATAGAGGCCTCACTGAGCAATCGGATTTCATCATAAATATCTCAGTTTGTGTTCCGAAGATGAACAAAGTTCTTATGGGAGTATAAACGACATGCAGTAAATAAGAAATTACATTATTTTCATTTTTGGGTTGAACTAACCTTTTAAGATTTTCTGCATTGTTACATTACTTTTATGACAGTTAAACATATTGCATGAAAATCTTCACAGTTTAAATTTTCCATTTTCTTCTTTGCTTTTCTTTAGATTTTGAGGTGAAATGTGGCCTGGACATTTTATGCAAAATTTGAAATTGTGAAACTTTATATGAGTAAAGACCATAAAATTAAGATGATAATGATAATTGTTTTAGAATTATAATAATTCAAAATATTTGCATTAAGACAGCGACTAGTCAGAAGTAATCTAAAACACTAAAAACAGAAGTAATCAAGTATGGAAATATAAAGCTTTGAAAAATGCTGATAAAACCTCTGCAAAACACTTTAATATGGTATACATGAACACATAGATTTCATTTTGATTTCTATTTGAAACCTGAAACTGTCACTGCACATGGGGACCCACATGTGGGCCAACTCTTTCCATGCAAAGCCTATAACTGAGGAAACGCTTCACTCTCAAAAAAAAAAAAAAAAGAAAAAAGAAAAGTTTTTCTTCTGCCCTCTGAGAGACCAGCAATAACTAATGACAGACGTGAGGAAACACAGCTGAAACTACAAACAACAGACAAAGAGATATGGGGAACGCAGAGAACTCCAGCTGTGAGGCCCTGCATAAATGATAATGAACTCATAAAGCTCATCTGTGCTGGATAAGGAGATAAAGTGTTGTAATCTCACTCTAGCTAAACACCAGAGCAGAATTCAAACTGCCACTTTAATAACAGCATGTGTTTATGAGTGGGGAAAAAGAGAGAGTGAAAGAGAGATAATTGTTGAATAAGAATTACATATACCACAGACAAACATGCTTACATGAGAACACATGCAAGCACACACATGCACAGGTTAGTAATGAAACATTGAGAATATATTGTAGCTCCTGTGATGATGGGTTTGTCAGTGTTATGATAGCAGACTAATATCAGCCTGAAGCAATCAGCAAACTCAATATAACCACCGAGCCATCTGACAGCCATTATACCCTCCATTACAAAACATTGCAGCTTAATAATACATCTGCCCCTCACTGGGGCCTGTGTGTGAGAGATGTGAGAGGGGTAGAGAGTGAATATATGGAGATATGAGCATTTGTGAGTGAATGAATCAATGAGTGTATGCCCGTGTGCTTGAGTGTTAAATGTGTATTGATCAGGAATGGATCAGGGCTTATAATTCCAGCAGCAATGTTTGTGCTTTAAATAGCATAATCATTACCTCACAGCATCAAGCACCAGTATTTTTGAATAAATAAAACTACATAGACCTAAATGCAGAGTCATGATCATATACCATACTGTTCATTAATCCTTTATGGTGTTCCTCAAGGCTCTGTGCTGGGACCAGTAGTTTTCCTGATTTCTGGTTAATCAGATCTGCTGCCACACCTGCCAATGGCCGGTGACTTCAGAAAATTTACTGGCCATAAACATTTAAACTGTTTTTGAAAAAACAGGCAGTAATGACACCAAAATTTTAGATATAGCAGTGAAATTTCACAATTCTCCATTCCAATATACCACAGCTAAAACTATACTAGCCTAACTAATATACATTTAAAACATTATTAAAAACAAGTAAACAGTCAGTAAAAACAGAACAAACAATCAAATTACAAGCAACAGCAAAAATAAATACAGTAGGAAAAAGATACAAATAAAATAAACAGAGCTTTTCAGGATTTTCAGGTAGGTCTAACAGTAATCAAATGATAAAATAACACTGCATAGTCTTCACTGTATAGATTAAATATATATATATATATATTTTTTTTGATTGATTTTATTTTTTTCGAAAGTGACCAATCGTCATTGTCTGTTCAACTGGCCCATCAACTGTCCAGAGTGTCATTTAAGTTTGTTCACATTCACTTTCTCACAATTTTACCGGCCATGATGTCTCTTCTTACATGGTTGTTTAAGAAATTAAATGCTACAGACTCCATCAATTAGAAGAACTGTTGCCAAACATATAATATGCTAGAAACATAATAATCACTACAATAATGATCCAGTCATAGACTCTTAAAGGGTTAGTTCACCCAAAAATGAAAATAATGTAATTTAATATTTACCCTCATGTCGTTCTACACCCGTAAGACATTCGTTCATCTTCGGAACACAAATTATGATATTTTTGATGAAATCCGATGGTTCAGTGAGGCCTCTATTGCCAGCAAGGTAATTTACACTTTCAGTGCCCAGAAAGGTACTAAAAACATATTTAAAACAGAATAATGTGATCACAGTGGTTCTACCTTAATATTATAAAGTGACGAGAATACTTTTTGTGTGCCAAAAAAACAAAATAAGGACTTTTAAACAATATCTAGTGATGGCCGATTCAAAACAAGGCTTCGAATCTTTTGTTTCGAATCAGTGGTTTGGAGCGCCAAAGTCACGCGATTTCAGCAGTTTGGCAGTTTGACACGCTATCCGAACCATTGATTCGAAACATTTGAAGCAGTATTTTGAAATTGGCCATCACTAGATATTGTTGAAAAGTCGTTATTTTGTTTTTTGGCACACAAAAAGGATTATTGTCGCTTTATAATATTAAGGTAGAACCAATGTACTCACATTAACTGTTTTAAATATGTTTTTAATACCTTTCTGGGCACTGAAAGTGTAAATCAACTTGCTGGCAATAAAGGCCTCACTGAGCCATTGGATTTCATAAAAAATATCTTAATTTGTGTTCCGAAGATGAACGAAGGTTTTACGGGTGAAGAACGACATGAGAGTGAGTAATAAATGAGTAAAAAAGCCAGAAAGAAAGTTAACTTTTTGTAGCATGTTGAGTAACCACCTAGAAATAATCTACAGTAGCAACCATCATACTGTAGCGACGTTCTAGCCAGAGTACTAGCAAATGCAACCATACATATATATATATATATATATATATGTAGTATAGCAACATCACTCAACCACCATGCACTTTAACGCTGTAAGGCATCAGTGAGTTTCAGAGCAATTAGTGTAGGGAAATTCCAATATCAATTAAAGCTATATTAGCCAATAGATACAGGCATGCAAGTTTTCAAAACATAAGCACCTATGAAACCTCTGCCTGTGTGCCAATAAAGGTGTGTTTGAAGAGAGCTGAGAGTGCCTGTAATCTTTTTGCTAGGATGTTTTCTCTTCTACTGTTCACACGTTCCAGCAATCACATAGGACATAAGCACCTTCTGGATTCTTAAAAACTTGGTTTCTTTGATCTCTTCCTGTGATTTATTCCACTTTGATTGTTAATTTACAAACATGCAGAAAGAGCAGCATTAAATAAGAATTAACAGGGGAATTGTTATTTCTCCTCTGATCTGAAAATTTGAGATTAAAATAGTCACCTGCAGGTTTCTTGGTGGAATACTATGATTAAGGCGCCTGTGTTTTTCATTCTGTTAGGAGGGATAACATTGTTATTTCTTTTGTGTGTCTCTAGGTTAATGGGGTGGGGGTTAGAAACACAAAAGTAGAACACTCCAGAAACATGTATACACACATGGCCTCTATGCTTCTCGTTGCCTTATATGTGGTTTTGGAAATGAAAGAGTGTATACAGACTCTTTCTGCTGAATAATTAAGCTAAAGAGAAATGATCAGACCACTGGGGCCAAAATAACCTTCAAAGTAATACATGAGAGAAAAAAAAATGTAATCTCTTCATGCTGTTGTTTTGTATTTAGGACAATGAATGATGTGATGGTCTATGTGCATCTCTGTTTGTGAAACCCACTTTGGGGAAGTTTCCTGTTTTCTCTCATATCATATCTTTATAAGTCACATTAATTTTTCTGCACTATGCAAATAAAGATGATTAGAATTGCATTAGAAGTAGAATTCTAGAACAATGAAATAACAAAGATCTATAATTCCAATTTGTGTATTACTTTGAAATAGATGATTATAACATATGTATTAGCATGTTATAACAAACATTATTGACTACTGTCTTAGAGATAATGTAGAAGAATGTAATTTAGTTTTTAGCTTGCTTTCATTGGTTTTACTGTATACTGTGTACATTTCTTTTCTTTTGTGACACAAAGCCTTTGATGCTATCTATGACACTTTGAGTTCAAGTGTAATCAAACATATTCACAAAGTTAAAAGGATAGTTCACCTAAAAAGTTTGGCAGCGGCTATTTACACTAAGTGAAAATAGCAATATATTCTATTTACAATAAGTAATAATAGCAGCCTTTTCTTGGCGATATGCTATTTACATTAGGTGAAAATAGCGACAGATTCTATTTCACCATGTAAAACTATCAGTTCTTTGCAATAAGAGTAAATAGGTATTAGATGCTACCTATACTTTATATTGGCAGATACTATTTGCACCTCAGTATTTTTGTACATTAACAGGATACAATAATTTCATAGAGTGTAAATGATTATATTTATTAAAATTATTAAATGGACACTGCCTTGTTGGGAAAATAAAAACCCTTCTTACACCTTCCACCGACCCTACCCAATAAACACTTTTAATATTTTTATTGAAAATAAATTCAAGCTCTGCAGAAGGCGGATTCAAACCCATGTCAATCGCTTTAAAAGCAAGGTATGTGAGCCTTACTTGCTATACTGTTGCGCCATTGAAGATGCTGAATTTCATGCATCTTTTTTAAAACTTGAGTGGCCAACCAGACATTGGTGGGCGGAGCTAGTGTAAATAGCATTTGCCAACAAGGGATGCTATTTGCCCTTAAGGCTGATTTATACTTCTGCGTCGGACCTGTGCCAGAGCCTCTGCACCGTAGGCTATGCGTCTGTTTTCATTTATACTTCTGCGTCGTTGTCTGCGTTGACGTGCATGCAGACCACTAGTAGGCAGTGTCCGCGGTCATGTTGAGTATCAAGGCAAAAGCCGAAGAAGAAGCAGCTTGTCATGTACATTGTCAGAGAAGCTTACATATAGAAACGGCAGAGAAGCGGCAAATAGGTAACGACTTTTGTTGCAGTTTGACTGCATGTGTCCCCTAATACAGAGCGTTTTTCATTCCTATAGAAGTTGAAAACGCTTGCTCTTCTCCTATTGCGCCGCGCCAGTTTTTTGACCTGAGGGAGGCGTTCTAGCAGACCAATCACAGCGCTTGCAGTCCGCGTAGAATTGACGCGTTGTTACATTTTTGAAGAGGTGCACGTCAGGCTACGTCGTAGGCTACGTGTGGTACAAACAGCCTACACCGTAGCTACGGCGTACACTCGACGAAGAAGTATAAATCAGCCTTTAGTGTAAATAGACACTCCGTAAAAGTTTTTCTCACCCTCATGTTGTTCCAAACCTGTATGTCTTACTTTCTTTTGTAGAACACAAAATAAGATATTTTGAAGAATGTTGGTTACCAAACAGTTTTGGTGACCGTTGCCTTCCATTGTCTGGACCAAAATACATTTCTCAAAATATCTTCTTTCATGCACAGAAGAAAGTCATACTCTTTTGGAATGACATGAGGGTTAACAGTTCCTTTATTGACCCTCTACATGTTTCCAGAACACTTCCCCTATTCACCATAGATTAGACAAACAGACTGTCCCGCCCAAAACGTATGGAATCGACTGAGCCAAATAACTTATAGTTGTCTCTGCATATTAAGCTAGAATTATTGAAAGCTGAAAGTATTTTAACAGTAAAAATTACACACATCACCTTGAATTCTTGTAGTGATGTGTAAAATCTTGGGGGAGAGAAGCGTGTGATTTGACCGTGGGTGTTCTTGACCCAGCTGTCAGTCAAAGCGCTGCCAGGCAGAGGATCTCTGCCTTGGCACGGGGTGGGGTGGGGAAACTGCCAGCTGCAGCTGGTGTTTTTGGTGTCATGGGCACTTCAGCACTCTCCACAGCCCTTGGACTGCATTCTTCATGGTCTCTCCTGTTTTTAGCGTGTAGTGATTTCCATTTCTCTGCACTCCTCTGTCAGAGTGACTCACTACTGCCCACGATAAGCTGCAAAACATGCCGCTAATTACACACTGCAAGCAAGAATAAGCTGCGTTGTCAGAATCTGAGGCTGTTTAAATGTTAGACAGCTTCACCATCTGTGGAGCATTCCAAAAATGTTTACTGCGGAAGTAAATCATTTACTGTGGGTTTTGTCTGTTCCTTTCTTCTTTTTTTGGAGAAAAAAAGGAGTAAAGCCACAAAAAGTCATGAATGAAACCCTGTCACACTAGCATTTGCCATTTATCCATTTGGCAGATGCAACTTTAAAGCAAAGCATGTAGCTAAGCTAACAACACAATAAACCTACACCAATAAGCATTAATATTACACTCTAAAAAATGCTGGGTTAAAAAAACCCAAGCTGGGTAAAATATGGACAAACCCAGCAGGTTGGGTTAAAAGGCACCTATTATGCCCTCTGTCACATGATGTAATATAAGTCTCTGGTCTGGTCAAGTTTCAGCTTAAAATACCCCACAAATTTGCCCCTATTTGGGGGTGAGCAAAAACACGCCTTTTACTATATTACTATATTGCTGGCTAAAAAAATAAATCCAAAATTGGTTGAAAAAAATGGCTGGGTGAAAACAACCCAATCCCTGGTTTTGTCCATATTTAACCCAGCAGTTTTTAGAGTGTATATATACATTACACATACAAATTCTGGACTATAAACACTCTATTTTTAGTGATCTATTTTTATTGAACTTTCCAGTATTGAATGTATTAGGGGTCAAGCACTGAAGATGCGTATAGGCACCTATTGTTATTGTCCTTCTTTTCTTATTATTCTTTCTTTTTCTTTTTCTTTTTCCTCTTCTTCAGCTCAAGTCTATGACAGCCTAGAACTGCTTATGGAAAAATTATTAAATTTGGGACTCTGATAGAGGACAGTCTGAATATTAACCACAGCAAATTTGGAGTCTCTAACTCATTCCCTTCTAGCACAACCAACTGTCGGAAGTTGCACTTACATTTTTGCTAATAACCTTTGAACCGCAATGACTAGAAACACATTTTCTTCTCATTGCTTGGTCCATATTGAATGGAACTTGGATTTTTGAGGAAAAATGGTTTTCATCAAAATTGGCTCACATCATCTTCAGACTGGGCTGACCGCAAAACATCAATATGGTAACAGTGCAAAGTGCAATTAAATCATATTAGTGGTTGTATTTATGATTTTTCAGCCATTTTTCATAAAATAATCAAAAAATGTCTGTGATTACTCATTGTTGTAGTTGGTCTGATGTTCCCAGCCATGCTTACATAACTCATTGTGCCATTTTTGTGCTTGGCCCGTTAATTGCTGCTATTAGCTCTGTTTATATGGATAAGGCAACGTTCAGACTGTCAGTCCAAATCCTAATATTTGTGTATCTGATTGTAATCTGATCTAAAATTCTTGACGTCCACACTGTGTTCAGATCCGATTTGTGTGTCCATGCCTCTGTTTCTTTTCTGGATTATTTGCATTGGTTTCTATGGCAATGATGTTGCGTTGGCAGGCATATGCCAAAAACAACAACAACAACAACAACTGCAAAATAGAGGGTTTTGCATTACATGTCAATATGTATCCGCTGCTCTGGACTACTGCATTATGATGAGGAAGCGGCAGAATCCGTAGGACCATAGGTAATTTACATTTTACGAGGTGTGAGAAAGTCACATAAACCACACGAAATATGATGAGAGCAGTCAGACTAATATTTCCAGAATTGTGATTTTAATAGGATTTCAAACCACATACTGTAGCTTGAAACACATTTCATGTGATTTTTGGCCATTCAGACTTGCTAAATCTGATTGGATTTCAATCGGATATGCACAAAAATCTGATTTGGAGTGACAGTCTGAACGTAGCCTAATCCTTTCTCTCAGCTTACCCATGCCTATAAAATCATACTTGAAATGTTGAAAGGCACCAGGTTGAACTAATCACTTGAATTTACGAAGTTTGTGGCTTCAGATGTTAAAATAATATTTTTTTGAAAGCACTTAGCAAGAATACAGTATTTTTCTTTTTTAAATGAACCATTCTGATTATATTATATATATTATGTTAATTTAAAGAAGTGATACAGGTTTTGAACGACATGAGGGTGAGAAAATGATGACTGAATTTTCAGTGCTACCATTGACAGTTTTATTTATTTTTTCTCCATTTGTGCCTTTTATGATTTATTACAGTATATAAAAATGGAAAAATGGACTGTGGTTGGTCACTTTACATGTCGGTTAGTTGGTTTCTTCAGACTAGGAAGGCAGAAAGGAAAAAAAAATCACTAGTTGAGACTAGGAAGTTTTAGTAAGTTTCTCTTCTTGTTTGTGTGCCCAGGGCTGAAACAGGCAGTCATTTCCTTTTCCTGCTATGCTTCAGTGTTAAATGTAAATGTCATAATAACTGTGCCATGTGCTGCTATCTCTGTGTCATGGGCTGTTCACGCACACTGGTGGACTGTCAGAATATCCTCTTGATAGATTAGTGCTGAGGCGTGAAGTTCAGACCGTGATCATGTGACACTGAGGTTCAGTTGGAGCAGGTCACCTTAGTGACAGGAAATGAAAGGACTTATGCTTGAGTTTCTGTTTATTTGTCACATAGATACAAACAAAGGAACAACAGAGAGCACAAGAGTTGTGGAAGCTACTTTGAAGCTTCCCAACTGCTCAAAGATTTAATGTTAAATTACAATAGAGCTAGTCTTTTGGAAAAAATGTCTAGCTGGTTCATTTAAAAGACTTAAAAACACTGACAAAATTATATTGAAGACTTTTAAGTAGATAATATATAGTTAAAATGAGGGTGACAGAATTAAAATTGAATAAGTTAGTAACATTTTAAGTTGCTCTGCTACATTTGAGAAGACATGAAGGATATTACAGTAGTTTGTACACTCTCTTAATGTTTGAAGGCTAGACTTTATGATATCAAATTCACACCTAGGTTTATACCTGGTATTATCTCAATAATCTCAATATCAACATCTCAAATGTGTGTCCTTTGTGAACAGATTGGTAACACTTTAGTATAATGGTCTGTAATTGCTATCTATGTTGAAAGTCAGGGCCGTCTCAAGCATGGGGCGGGGCCCAGTGCAAGTCAGTGAAAGCGGGCCCCCCATGGTCCATTCAAGATTGTTCATTCTATACGAGGCCCCCTAAAGTGCAGTGCAGTCGCTCCAGTTGCACTGCCCTATGAACGGCCCTGCGGGAAGTAATGCAGGAAAAATGAGCAGTACTAACCCTTCAGCAACTATTATTAACTAATATGGAAAAAATCAGTAAGTATTAGAAATTTTAAGACAGAGATAGTTCCTTATTAGGTAATAAAAACTGAATGAGATTAGCCTCATTAAGAATGATTAATTATGACAAATTATAAATAATTAACAATTAATTAGTAATCACAACATTAACGTGTGTCTGAGATGTGAGCACTTGTCTTTTCAGCTCTGAACATGGACATAAAATGCATCGTAATTACTCAAGTGTTACCTACTCTGCAGGAATTTTAAAGTGAAAAACATTAATTAGTCATGGATTTTATGACCATGAGTAAATTTTTTTTAATTCAGAGTATAGAATTCAGAGTATTTTACAGTATTTTAAACTTTAAATATTTCAAATGCACAGTTAGCACACAACAACACACATACATAATCAGCTGTGTTGTGGCAGCAGTCAGACAGAGACACTTTCCAATAACAGACCAATAAAATGATAATTACAGATTATTCTTACAGATGATAACAATGATGAATCTGTTCTCTGTAGCATGGCACTCTTTTGAGAGAAGATGGATAAGCAAACATGACCTCTAAAGTCACACCTACTTTCTCTGGGTGTTTTGTTTTTCTTCTTAACTGAAAATCTCTCTTTCAGACTTTCTCTGGTTTTCATAAATCCAGTTTTCCCAATCAAACTCAAAGTGTTCAAGGAGTAAAAGTCAATGGAGGTGTTGCTTTAATTAGGTAAAATAGGTTTGAGATAAATGCAGGGTTATTTGTCTTTGGCTGGAGCGGTGGTCGATATCTCAGGCCGTTAATTAGACCTGCTCAGGGGGCTGCCATAGATTGCAGGAAACAGCATTTCCACAAATAGGTGCAATTCGCTGAGCTTTAAATGATTTTTGGTCTGTTTAGTTGCCTCACATAGTCTGAGCTCGGAACACCAGTGTCCAGAGAAACTCTATGTCCTCATCACCACTTACTATAGTCTTTTATAAGTGTTTCATTTTCAAGTCAGAATGAGTCACACATGTAAGACTAATTTAACAGGGTCAGCAAGTGATCAAGAGTCATTC
This sequence comes from Anabarilius grahami, assembly GCA_003731715.1. Lineage (NCBI taxonomy): Eukaryota > Metazoa > Chordata > Actinopteri > Cypriniformes > Xenocyprididae > Anabarilius > Anabarilius grahami. The sequence goes on along the minus strand of RJVU01063416.1, from coordinate 3,825,702 downwards.
TGATGGTGTTAACAGGAAACTCCCAGCCATATCTCCATTTGAACATTTTTAATGTTAAGTCACCAGAGGATATTCAGGACTTAAACCCAGACCTGTAAATGAGAGAATCATTTGATTAAATGTTGGAATATGATATACTTTATAAGAAATGTTGACACATTGCAGTTTTGTAATTATTTCAATATTAAATTTAACAGCAAGTCTCGCAATAGAAATATCTCAATATTACTGGAGTTACAGTAAAAAAAATAAAAAAGGTTCACTGACTTGTGACTTTGAGAATGTCGGTAACCAAACAGGCTCAGGGCCCCATTGACTTCCGTATGGAAAAAAAATACTATGGAATCCAATGGGGCCCATTAGCTGTTTGGTTACCGACATTCTTCAAAATATCTTCTGTTGTATTCAGCAGAAGAAAGAAATTCATACAGGTTTGGAACAACTTGAGGGTGAGTAAATAATGACAGAATTTTCATTTTTGAGTGAACTTAACTAACAATGAGCAATACATTACAGTACTTATTCATATTTGTTAATGCAAGTAAATAAAAATACAACTGTTCATTGTTAGTTCATGTTAGATCAGGTCCATTAAATAATATTAACAAATAGCCTACAACATTTAATGTATTAATTTGTGTTTAAATTATTATTAACTCAGATTAAATGCTTTAGAAATATTTGTCATTGTTAGTTCATGTTAACTAATGTATTTAACTAATGTTTATAAATGAAATCTTATTGTAAAGTGTTAGCAAAATAAGTTTCACAGTGGAACCTGCCATTAAAAAGCTTATTTTAGGCTTATTTTTCAGAAAAAATGGAAACAGTAAAACAAATCATGAAGACACAATGTAAAAGGTAATATACAAAATATAATAACAATAGTTATTATTATAATTATTATCATTACTACTACTACTACTACTACAATTAAAACATGGAACAACTTGCTACAAACAAACAAACAGATTGATCAATCAATCAATCAATCAATCAATCAATCAATCACAACGTACTCTGGCCTGACATCTCTGAAAATTGGATATACATAGTCTTATTGTGTTGCTTGTTGACCAACAGCTATTACATAAATAAATAATAAATAAAGAAATCTGTTAGTATTTTATGAAGGATAAACTCGAATAGAAATATTGTGATACAGGACCTCCCCTATGGTTGATGTACTTTGGTTTCTGTGGTGTTGCCTGCAGAACAGAATGCTGTGGCATAGTATATAGTAAATAAGACTCCACTTTGTTGCAGAAGCTACAGCATATTGCTAATGTAATAATGACATTGCTTTTTGATTCATGTTCAGACTTTATCTTACATAATGGTAAAGACAAGTTGATTAAAAAACATTCAAGGCTCAAGACCCAGAAGCTCACCCCTAGTGTTGCCCATGGCTATTGTCTATAATGCCCATGTGCTCAAGCGAGGGGTGCCAGGGTGCTACTTTATGGTTTAAATATTCGAGAACATCTGTGTACATGTAAAATATACTCAACATGAAGTGTGTGAACACCATGTGAACACCTTATGAAAATATTATAATGTGATAAATGTCTATATTAGTTATTTATTAGTTACATAAAAATTTAATCACAATCCATCTGTCGATTTGGCGAGGCATGAACGCTGTAGCAAATGAGCTCAAGACGTTCTTTGTCCTTCTGCAGTAGAAGCACTCTCCCAGAAACCTAAAATAAAAATGCTGCTTTTAGGAACACTGAATAATATCAAAATGAACACAAAAAAAGTTGAAGAGGGATCTAATAACATGTTGATTTGATCCAGAATGACATGAACTGAGATTTTACACAGTTTCTTAATAAATGGACCCTATCCATACTCATATGCTGATAAAATCTGGATTATCCTGTTAGATGAAATTCGTTATTTTGCATTACTAAAGGCAAACACAACCTCAGTGATGACATAGAGCTATCACGAAAGAGGACCTTTTTTTAATTTATTTTTTTACATTTTTAACTTTCTTTAGTGTGTAATTGTGGCGACCAGGGCGGGCGAGAGCCGTGAGAGAACGGCGCGAGGCCGTTGGCGCGAGAGATAATGAGCTCCACCTGGGAGGCGCGCCGGCCTCGAGTCTCTCACGGAGGAGCTCCGGTAGCATAAAAGGAGGAGCGATGACAGTGAAGGACGAGAGAGGACCAGGCCTGGATATTATTTTATGTTTTATTATGTTTGTGTGGCCGGCAGACGTCCGCGAGGGTCTGCCGGCATTACTTTCGTTTTGTATTTGTTTATTTTGAAATTAAAATTTATGTTGAATGTTCGCCGGTTCCCGCCTCCTTCTTCCCGTATTTACGAACTACATTACAGTAATGTTGCTGTTTGAGCATGAAAAGTATTTGCAATGCCACAAAGCTCAAAGTACACTCCAAAGGGAGTTATTCTCTATATTAGTAAGCACTGTTTCTGAACTCCCTGAAACGCCTCCACTGTAGTGTTGAGTTTTCTTCCAGAAACTTACATGTCACAATATTCTTCTTTTAAATAATGCCTGCCAAAGGCATACACAAAATAGGGGGCAAGGCCTGGTTGTCTATAGAGTGTTGAAATTCATGGTTATGGTAAGGTTTAGGGGCGTGGCATTTCGAAAAAAGCTTGTTGACCAATCACACCACACTGGTCCAGCCAACCAATCAGAGCACATTACGCTTTTCGGGAGGAGGGGTTTCATAGAGACAGGAACTAAACAGGGGAGCATTTCCCGTACAACGACGTAACTCGCTGCTTCACTAACATATATCATTGAACAAATCAACTAGCTAGTCACGACTGTTTCCCGAAACCGTATTGTTGCAAACCTGTCGTTCAGGCATGTTGGTTAATGATGTCACGCAGGTGGTGGAGTAATAACTTCTTTAAATTAATCAGTTTGAGATCGAATTAGTGCTAGATTTTCTGCTATGAATTACAGACATGACATCTAAAGACTAATTCTCATTTTTCTCAGTTATTTAGCTTTATTTCCAGATTCAATCATAGGCTCGATCTTACATATCAGAGCCTATTACCTATTCTTCTTACGGAACGAACGCGGCGCCAGTTTAGTTTTTTTCCGTCAATAGAATAGGGAAGGCGTAGGACATACAGCGTAAGCATTTTGAAGAATGCGGAAAGCGGAAGTACATGTAAGGTGATATTTTGTGTTTATAAAGCATATACAGTTGTATTTTTTCCGAAAATGACCGATCATTTCGCTAGATAAGACCCTTATTCCTCGTCTGGTATTGTTTAAAGCCCTTTGAAGCTGCACTGAAACTGTAATTTTGACCTTCAACCGTCTGGAGGCCATTGAAGTCCACTATAAGGAGAATAATCCTGGAATTTTTCATCAAAATCCTTGATTTCTTTTTGACTGACGACAGAAAGACATGAACATCTTGGATGACATGGGGGTGAGTAAATTATCATGAAAATTTTATTTAAAAGTGGACTAATCCTTTAATGCATGAAATACGACCCATAGGAGCGTTTACTAAAGTTACGCCCCTACCGACAATTATCTGCGTCATATTTTGGGTTTTGCGTAGCTCAATTGGTAGAGCATTGCAATATACAACTATATTTTACGATTGTGGGTTCGATCCCAGGGAACACATCTGCTCGTAAAGTGTATATGCACTATAAATCGCTAAGGGTAGGTTTAGGATTGGGGTAGGTGTAGTCGTTAACAAAAAAACGACGGTCATACGTCATTTCATGACGACAGACGTAACACGACACTGCCATTATTTTTACGCTGGCTAGAGGGCGCATGACTTTAAAACGTAAATGGTCATAATAAGGTGCTTGAAAAAACAAACTATAGGGTCGTTTTTTCGAGGAGGACAGTCTCTTTTGTTACCAGTAAAAGCTTAAGATCTGAGGGGGAATCACAAATCATCTGTGTTTTTATGAAACAGAGGTCCAGGCCACTAACAGATACATCTAATGCATTTAAAAACTCCACGAGAGTCCAAATCACCATATTTATTCATTTACTATAATCCATTAAATCCTTTAAAATTCCCTTGTGAATCCTGGGCCCTGACATGTGACATTTAGATCAGGTTATGCAAATGACACGAGTCCTCTCATCTGAATATGGAGTCCTGCTATGTCCTCTGTGAGAGAGCAAGGACATGCTGATTGGAAGATTGAGTCTGAATATGCAAATTCCCAAATGCACTAGTCAACTTTAAAAGCAGAATATGTAAAAGTGGTCATGTGTTCCCTGACAGTCCGTCAATACGATGAGTGTGTACAGATGTATATGTGGAGAGAAGGATCTTTGAAGGGTAAAATGTCAAAAAGTATGTCTTTCTTTCTTTCTTTCTTTCTTTCTTTCTTTCTTGTGCTTTATGATTGAAAGTTCTATTCTAGAATCTCTTTTATCAAAGTGATGTGTTTCCTCTTAGGATCCCTTGGGAAAATCCGGTAGAGCCACAAACCTTAACTAAAAAGCAGTCTGGAGAAAATCCCTCCGGAGATGGACACCTTATAAGACACCTTACAAAACTTTAGCTTTAGCAACGTCCTATATATCCGTGGCTATTTTTCAGGACACAGCCTTCTATTGGATGTGTAATGAATGCATTAGAGTTTATTACAGTCCTTCAGAAATAATGATTGCATCTGACCCACATTATAAACACAAATGCAACAGCGTACCTCTATGAGCCACATATTCCCTCATTTAAAATCAAACAACACATTACTCACAAGAATAATTGCTCTGATATTTTCAAACTTGAACAGTCTTAATATTACCATTCATCAAATGTGTTTAATGATTTAGCTGAATAATTAATGCACAGAGAGAGGCAAGCCATGAGTACATTACCCTGAGGATTGCGAGAGGCATTGCAGAGTATGTTATGTGCCTGCTTCCATTTGAGAAAACTATGTGTGGAAAACACAAACTTATCCAGGGCCTAAAATGAATACTAACCAAGCGCCAAATAAAAATATTGCCATTGGCAGGTGGCAAAAAGGCCCTGATTACATTCTAAACATGAAGACTTTTGAACAGTAGTTTGTATTACTTGTTTGCTCTAATTCTGTGATTAATATTGTGAAATAATGCAATGAAGCTCTAAATTAAAGCAAGCCATGGGAGGCTGTGTGTTACAGTGATTTTACCATGGTTAAGCAGCGCAAAGCTGCAACAAGGATTACAGACCCAACAAAATAAGTTTAGTTTCATTATATATATACAGGTCCTTCTCAAAAAATTAGCATATTGTGATAAAAGTTCATTATTTTCCATAATGTAATGATAAAAATTTAACTTTCATATATTTTAGATTCATTGCACACCAACTGAAATATTTCAGGTCTTTTATTGTTTTAATACTGATGATTTTGGCATACAGCTCATGAAAACCCAAAATTCCTATCTCAAAAAATTAGCATATTATGAAAAGGTTCTCTAAACGAGCTATTAACCTAATCATCTGAATCAACTAATTAACTCTAAACACCTGCAAAAGATTCCTGAGGCTTTTAAAAACTCCCAGCCTGGTTCATTACTCAAAACCGCAATCATGGGTAAGACTGCCGACCTGACTGCTGTCCAGAAGGCCATCATTGACACCCTCAAGCGAGAGGGTAAGACACAAAGACATTTCTGAACGAATATGCTGTTCCCAGAGTGCTGTATCAAGGCACCTCAGTGGGAAGTCTGTGGGAAGGAAAAAGTGTGGCAAAAAACGCTGCACAACGAGAAGAGGTGACCGGACCCTGAGGAAGATTGTGGAGAAGGACCGATTCCAGACCTTGGGGGACCTGCGGAAGCAGTGGACTGAGTCTGGAGTAGAAACATCCAGAGCCACCGTGCACAGGCGTGTGCAGGAAATGGGCTACAGGTGCCGCATTCCCCAGGTCAAGCCACTTTTGAACCAGAAACAGCGGCAGAAGCGCCTGACCTGGGCTACAGAGAAGCAGCACTGGACTGTTGCTCAGTGGTCCAAAGTCATTCGGAAATCAAGGTGCCAGAGTCTGGAGGAAGACTGGGGAGAAGGAAATGCCAAAATGCCTGAAGTCCAGTGTCAAGTTCCCACAGTCAGTGATGGTCTGGGGTGCCATGTCAGCTGCTGGTGTTGGTCCACTGTGTTTTATCAAGGGCAGGGTCAATGCAGCTAGCTATCAGGAGATTTTGGAGCACTTCATGCTTCCATCTGCTGAAAAGCTTTATGGAGATGAAGATTTCGTTTTTCAGCACGACCTGGCACCTGCTCACAGTGCCAAAACCACTGGTAAATGGTTTACTGACCATGGTATTACTGTGCTCAATTGGCCTGCCAACTCTCCTGACCTGAACCCCATAGAGAATCTGTGGGATATTGTGAAGAGAAAGTTGAGAGACGCAAGACCCAACACTCTGGATGAGCTTAAGGCCGCTATCGAAGCATCCTGGGCCTCCATAACACCTCAGCAGTGCCACAGGCTGATTGCCTCCATGCCACGCCGCATTGAAGCAGTCATTTCTGCAAAAGGATTCCCGACCAAGTATTGAGTGCATAACTGAACATAATTATTTGAAGGTTGACTTTTTTTGTATTAAAAACACTTTTCTTTTATTGGTCGGATGAAATATGCTAATTTTTTGAGATAGGAATTTTGGGTTTTCATGAGCTGTATGCCAAAATCATCAGTATTAAAACAATAAAAGACCTGAAATATTTCAGTTGGTGTGCAATGAATCTAAACTATATGAAAGTTTAATTTTTATCATTACATTATGGAAAATAATGAACTTTTATCACAATATGCTATTTTTTTGAGAAGGACCTGTATATATGTATATATATATGAAGAGTTTGGTTCCAAAACGCGATAAATGGCATTTTCAAAAAAATAGAGTTTCCGCCAAAATCAGTATTGTATCTGGTCGGTATTGAAAAGTCATTTATTAATTTTACGCAAAATGCAATATCCGTCGTGTAATTCTGTCATGTTTTCTCCCTTTCTTTCCAAAATGCGACAAACACCAGTCTCCTTTTTCTGCAGAACGCGATATATCTGCTCAACCAATCACAGCGCACCATTCCACCCAATGTAAACATTGAAGGCTTTTTTAAAAAGCCGTTTTTAATACCAATGTACTCGGCAAATGTGTTTATGTAACCGTGCGGTGGCGCCAGATACTCTTTAATCGGTAATGACAAATAATAACATTGACAAAATGACCCGTTGAATTCATTTTGGGAGCGACAGCTGAATGTATTTTTAGTAAAATGCCTGTATATAAGATGAATATTGGCAAAGTTTAGACTCTGTCATATATGTGAATCAACTTACTTTGTTGTGTATTTTCAATTTGAAAAATAACGTTTATATTGATGGATTAATTGCATTTTGAAAGAAAAAAAAAGTGTCATGGATTTATTGCATTGTGGGGAAAAAAATAATACATTTTTATAATAAACTTTTTAAAATCAAAATGTAGATTTGAATTCTTAATGTTTTTATAACCAAAAGATGCTATGTGAATGTTTGAAACAGAAAATAGTGGTTTTCATCTTGCCACTTTCTTGGTAAAAAAAACACCTTTTTACTCAAATTAATCAAAATGGAACCAAAACTCTTCATATATATGTATATGTCGCCACAACTTAATAACATACTTTATGTAGTAATATCTAAATCAACTAATATGTTCAAGTCAAATACAGTGTGTTATTTAGTTTATGGTAGTATATATGGTAGGCGAATCTGAATGCATAGTAATAAATCCTGAATATGTATTTTTAAATTAAAAATTAGATGTAATTTTTGAATATATGTTTGCTATATAGTAATACATCTTGAAATAGTTGTAAATTGGAACATTTAGTTGTATTTAAATTAGGGCTAACAATAGATTAACATTTTTAATCGCGATTAATCACACCCTTTTTGGGCGATTAATCACATACTTATCGTGAAATTAAGCATACATCCATCAAAACTTTACTAGCGAGAAGCGGGTCTGCTTTATCCAGCCAAGAAACTTAGTTTGCATATCATCTGGCCATACAATGGTGGGATGTTTTGATGTTCCTTTCAGTCTGTATTTCACACAACGTAACCGTGAGGGCTCATGTGCACAGTGACGGAATATGTCAGCGTGAAAGTCATGTGATTTCAGTAAACGAGGCTTCATTACGTCATAAGTGTTTTAAAATTTAAATGGTTCACCACTGGGGGGTTTGACTTTAGCAGTTTGATTCATGCTCCAAACCACTTGTGAAATATTCTGTGTGCAGTTATATGGTTGGGACACCAATGGCCTAATTCTTCGGTCAGAAAGAACTGCAGCTACTCCAGAGTGAACGTGGTTGATCTAATTTATTGTGTGGATATACACATCAATGTGGTTTCTGTGAGAAAACAAAATGAGGATAGTAAATATACAGGATAATATGACATAACCAAAAATACAGAGGTTAGAACTGTATAACTATACACTGATGAATTAAAATTATATAACAGTAAACCAGAGCTGATTGTAATATATGAGCATACGCAGCTATATTAAACAGACCGAGCTCCGAGCTGCCGCTAACAAGCGGTGTCAGATTACTAAGTGTGTGCGTTGCTCTAACACTTACATGCGCTCTTTATATTATTACTATAGTGCCGATCAAACATTGGATAAATATTCTCATCATCAACATACATAAGCAACTTCCTTTAGACGAATAAACATCTTAAATAACAACTAACTAGATGATTCGTCGAATATGAGTATTGCCGCCATTGCGCGTATGTTGACGCAAGTAATAATTCTGAGGTGAAAATGAACTCAATTATGCTATAAAACACTCTGAAACATATCTGCAATAATAATAAATGTTGCTACTTACGGAGTTATAAACGCACAGCAATACCACACAAGGAAAAGCAGATTTTCATGGAATAAACAACGCCAGGAAACGCTGTATAACTCGGCTACTGCACGCTGCTGTCTGAACAAGTCTGAACATGTATAACTCGCGCACGCGTGATAAGGGAATTCTTACAATATAATGAATAATATTGTGCTGCCCTCTAGTGACAGAATAGGGAATTTTGTACACCACTGATTCGAAAACAAAAGATTCGTAAAGCTTTGAAGCTTCATGAAGCAGTGTTTTGAAATGCCCATCACTAGATATTATTGAATAAAGTCGTTATTTTGTTTTTTTTGGCACACAAAAAGTATTCTCATTGCTTCATAAGATTAAAGTTGAACCACTGTAGTCACATGAACTGTTTTAAATATATCTTTAGTACCTTTCTGGACATTTGAAAGCGTAAATTAACTTGCTGTTAATGTAGGCCTCACTGAGCCATCGGATTTCATCAAAAATATCTTAATTTGTGTTCTGAAGATGAACAAAGGTCTTATGGGTGTGGAATGACATAAGGGTGAGTAAATACTATAATTTTCATTTTTGGGTGAACTAATCCTTTAATATGGACATTGGCTCTTTAAATTGGTACTTCCTTTTCTAGTGCATCTACAGTTTTTCCCTTTTGTTTTTCAAGTCGTCCATCTTCTCCTCCTTTTGATGACTCTGTTTCCAATTTAGGTATTTTTGTATGAGCACATTTTTTTATTTTTTTTTCCTAGGACTTGCCTTCAGAGAAAAACAGCAGTCCCTAACCTCAGAGGTAGCACTGATCTGAAAACAGAAGTAGGAATATTAGACAGGGACCCCGGCACTGTTGTACTGACTTCAATGTTCCGCATTTCAACTCCACCACCGAATCATTACAAAATCAATGAGAGAGCAAACTGCTCTCCACCATGAGAGTTTCTGTCCCTGGAACCCTGCATTACGAGAAGTGTCTGTGTATTTGAGCAGAGTGGATGGGCTGTGTAGCTTACTACAATTTCTTCGACAGACCTGTGGAAGATGTTATATTGACCTCTGTCAGTTCCGCCCGCTCCACTCCAGCAGAAACACTTTGTGTCCTCTGGGGTGGAACACTTTTAGTGGAACATCTTAATCATGGAACATGTGTCACTGGGAAGGAATTAACCGCAGAGAGGAAATCTCCCCTCAGGACAAACCACTGCTGGTGTCAGCTTCCTGCTCGGAGTGTTACAAAAACAACCGATATATAAAAACAGATACGCTGTAGGGATAAATAACACACACGTGCACAGCTCAACTGAGATTTCCGTGTATCATTTATGGATGGAGTTTAACCATAAAACATTTGTTCAGTTGCTCTGTTAAACGAACCCAGTGTTCGTTTAACACCATGCCTACCTACAGTATAGTATTGTAAGGTGGGACAAAAACATATAGGGGAGAGCGTGGCACAACCTAACCCTTTTTTACTTTCTCGGTTTGTATAAATCCACCTGAGGGTTTTCCCACATTCATTTTATTATTTTTTGTTTAGTACAAATATGTGGTCTTATTTCATTAATACAGTGTATACTTTTTTTTTATTTACCTTTAAAGAATGGAAATGAAATTGACAACATGCACCATAGAAGGGGCACGTTGTAAGATGACAGTATGACGGTGTAACACAGTTCGTATGTACGCAAGCAAACTTTAATACCAAAATAAACAAAGAACAAAACAAAAGTAATGCCAGCAAACCCTCGCAGACGTCTGCCGGCCACACAAACATAATAAAACATAAAATAATATCCAGGCCTGGTCCTCTCTCGTCCTTCACTGTCGTCGCTCGTCCTTTTATGCCCCCGGAGCTCCTCCGTGAGAGACTCAAGGCCGGTGCGCCTCCCAGGTGGAGCTCGTTAACTCTCGCTCCACCGGCCTCGCGCCGTTCCCTCACGGCTCTCGCCCGCCCTGCTCGTCACAGACGGTTTAAAATGTCACGCACCGCAAAACAGCTGTACAGCATAGTTCAAAACAATATGGGCAAATAAATGAAGAAACACATTCAGATTATTGAAAATGATACTTAATAATTACAAAGAAATGGCAAGCAACACATTGAATTGAAAATGAAAATTTGAAGTAGACAGTCATAAATAGAGTTTACTTGTAAAATGTTCTTCAATAATCTTTGTTTTATTTACAACTTTGAAAAAAAAAAAGTTTAATAGTGTGCACAAATAAAGAAAAGGAAAATTCCGTAACACTTAATTTTACAGTGTACTTGTTACATATGTTACATGTACATGCATGATAACATGCAATCAACCCTAAACCAAACTCTATTCCTAACCCTAACCCTAACCCTGTATTAAGTATATGTAATTAAAGGGTTAGTTCACCCAAAAATGAAATTTCTAACATTAATTACTCACCCTCATGTCATTACACACATGTAAGACCTTCGTTCATCTTCAGGACATGATATTTTTGATGAAATCAGAAGGTATCTGAACCACACGTAGGCAGGAACATCATTGCACCTTTTGAGGCCCAGAAAAGTAGTAAAAACATGGTTAAAATATACAACGTGACTAAAGTTGTTCAACAGTAATGTTATGAAGTGACAAAAATACATTTTGTGCACAAAACAAAACAAAAATAACGACTTTATTCAACAATTTGAACTGTTGTCATACATAGTGAACTCAGTGCAGCGCTTCTTGTTTACGTCCGAACGCCGACTCACTATTGGCCGGCTCTTGCGTCAGCATCACATGCATGCGCCGTGGTGCTCACGTGTTCAGTTTCGGCCAATACTGAGTCGGCGTTCGGACGTAAACACGGAAGCCTGCACTGAGTTCACTACGTATGACAACGGTTCAAATTGTTGTTTTGTTTTTGCGGACAAAAAGTATTCTTGTTGCTTCATAACATTAACCTCTGAAGCACTGTAGTCATGTTGTTTATTTAAACCTTGTCTTTACTACTTTTCTGGACCTCAAAATGTGTAATGACATTGCTGCCTATGTGGTTCAGATACCCTCTGATTTCATCAAAAATATCTTAATTTGTGTTCTGAAGATGAACGAAGGTCTTATATGTGTGGAACGACATGAGGGTGAGTAATTAATGACAGAAATTTCAACCCTTTAATTAATATTACTCAGTACTTAAATATATAATTACACTGTAACAAGGACACATTACAATTAAATTTAACCAAAAATTTTTTTCAACACATGCAATGTTCTTGGAAATGTACTCTTTGTATTCATAGTGGGTAAAAAAAAATTGAATGTTATGTAACCATCAAATTAATCAAATAATACACTTTCCTTACACCTTGAATACACACACTTAATCATTATTTTCAAGAATGTTTTAAATGTACTTTTCAATGTAAAAAAAACAACAACAAAAAAAACAATAAAAAACGGTAACACGTTATTTTACAGTGTCGTAGTTACACCTTACTACATGTACTTACTGTAGTAATAACAGTAAATTATGCATAATTACAAGTAACTAACCCTAAATCAAACACAAACCCTAACTGTAACTCTATAGTAAGTACATGTAGTTAATTAATAGTACTCAGTACTTATTTGAGTAATTACAATGTAACTACGGCACTGTAAAATAAAGTGTAACCAAAAAACTTTTCTACACTATTATCATTAAGATAACAACTATTGCTGTCTGTTGACTGCCGTGATGCATCTTGCTGTTGTTTCAATGAGTTGCACCATGATTATAAGACCCTGTTTCAAGTTAAAAGAGGTTGAACAAGTATTGAAACAACTGCGTTCCAATGCAGCTGGCTCTGCAGGAAGCGTTTGGAACAGAGCTAATCAGTGCAGAAAACTTGTCTCAAAAATCTGAGCTGTTTGCATCTACCATCAGTCGATACAAATACAAATGCCTGAAAAATAGCCAGAAGAAAAGTCTCTGTCTTCCTCTCAATCTTCAGTGTTTGCAGTTCTGAAGGCCCCACTGAGCTACAGGTAAACAACACTTCTCCTTGTTACGTTGACCACCTAAAGCGAGCCATCAACCTCCAACTGCCTCAACATACTTAAATAAAAGATGAGTTTTTCTTGGTAGATCTCATGAATTTCAGACATACTGCCATTTCTTTAGTTTGCCGACAGTTTAATGGGCTCCATCCTTGCCCTCTACTGGATGTTGGGCTTGCAATAGAACCGCAATCCAGTCTTCGGATATAGAGCAGGGATCTGAGTGCTGAGACGAAGATATCTCTGAGAGAACACACACAAACACGCAGAGTGGCCTGTGCGACTAACCCAGGACACCCCTAAAAACAAGCCTAGAATCCTCAGCCTCTCTTGAGGTCTGCCATCCTGCAGGTGACCTGTCCTGACCGTGTGTTTGTTATCTACACCTTGCCAGCATTGCCTGCTGGTCCTGTGTCCGCCCTTTTGGCCTCCTGGGAGATCGTGTCCTGGCAAACATATCCACAACAGGACGACACTCTGACCTTGAGCCAGACATTCACTCCTCTCTGATCCTCATGTCTCATGCTGTTTACCTTTCCTCCCCTTCCTCTTGTATGTCTCTTCTTTTTCTACCTTTTCCACTACATTCCTCATCCCTTTTTCCTGTTGTCTTTTTCTCCTCCTCTCTTTGGGAATGTCTGCAATGGCATCCTACATACTGCACATGCTGTTTTTGCAGAATGCAATATAGTATGCACAGATGTCATAGATTGTGTAGTACCCAGATGACCAGATGAAAATTGTTCAGTATACAGCTGAGAACCCTGAGATAAGTGCAGTTTGCCACAATGCAGTGTGCTTGACCTTTTTCTGATGTGATAAATTAGAAGTAATATCAAGGGTGATTTTTATTTGATTGGGCTACCAATGAGATATAAAAAAAAAATAAAAAAAAAACCTTTAGAAGGCCTTTATTAACCCTGCGGAGCCATGTGGAATATGTTTATGATGGATGGATGTGGATGGATACTTTCTTTAGCTTATACTCATTTGATAACACATACTGCCATTATAAAGCTTGGATGCCTCAGGATATTTATTAATATTTCTACGATTGTGTTTGTCAGAAAGAAGAAAGTCATATACACCTAGGATGGCTTGAGGGTGATTAAAGCTTGGGGTAAATTTCATTTGAAAGTGAAATAATCCTTTAAGGTAACTCAAATATTTCACATACATATATATATATATATATATATGAGTAATTGTAGTTCATGAAACTGGTCCACTATCAAATATTTCCATTGAAATTTACAAAAATACTAAATATATTTTTTTTTTAGTCAAATACTCACTTATTTTCATGTAAAAAGAAATATAATATAAAACATTTTTTTTTAAATCTATCTGTTGTATTTTAGACATTTATTTATTTTCAACTCAAACATTCACTTAAATGAAACGCAGATATGTTATTAAGGTAGCATAGTCGTATATTATTGTGATATTTACAAAGCCACTGAATTACTTTTTTAGAGTTGAAATGTTGACTATTAATATACTTAATGTCAAAACTGAAAAAAGTATTGGTATAAATTGTATTGCTAAAAATGTTTTCAGCAATATTTTTTTTTGCTATTTATTTTTATCTTCATTAGAATCAGAATCAGAAAGAGCTTTATTGCCAGGTATGTTGTTTACACATACTAGGAATTTGTTTTAGTGACAGAAGCTCCACAGTGCAACAGAGTGACAGCGACAAGACAAGACACATAATAAAAGGAATAAAATAATAATATACGAATTTACAAGATAGACAAAGTGCAAAAAAAGCAAAAAACAATATATAATATAGACAATTGTATGTACAGTTATGTGTGCAAATTTGAAATATAAGTAAGTGTTTTAAGTAAATAATGTGTAATAGTGTTGTGTGTTCCATGTTTGTCAAGTGTTCATGAGATGGATTGCCTGAGGGAAGAAACTGTTCCTGTGTCTGGTCGTTCTGGTGCTCGGGGCTCTGTAGCGTCGACCAGATGGCAACAGTTTTTCTCACTCTGGATAAGTACAGTTCTTGGAGAGTGGGGAGGGTTGTGCCAATGATTCGCTCAGCAGACCGGACTACCCTCTGTAGTCTTCTGAGGTCAGATTTGGTAGCTGAGCTGAACCAGACGGTAATTGAAGTGCAGAGGATGAACTGTTTCAGCAGCTCCTGTGGCAGGTTGAACTTCCTCAGCTGGCGAAGGAAGTACAACCTCTGCTGGGCCTTTTTCACAGTGGAGTCAATGTGAATGTCCCACTTCAGGTCCTGTGAGATGGTGGTGCCCAGGAACCTGAATGACTCCACTGCAGTCACAGTGCTGTTCATGATGGTGAGTGGGGGGAGAGCAGGGGGGTTTCTCCTGAAGTCCACGATCATCTCCACTGTCTTGAGCGTGTTGAGCTCCAGGTTGTTAAGACTGCACCAGACAGCCAGCTGTTCAACCTCCAGTCTGTAAGCAGACTCGTCTTCGTCCCGGATGAGGCCGATGACTGTGGTGTCGTCCGCAAACTTCAGGAGCCTGACAGAGGGGTCTTTAGAGGTGCAGTATTTGGTGTAGAGGGAGAAGAGCAGTGGGGAGAGGACACAGCCCTGAGGGGCGCCGGTGCTGATGGCGCGGGTGCTGGATGAGAATTTTCCCAGCCTCACTAGCTGCTGCCTGTCTGTCAGGAAGCTGGTGATCCACTGACAGACAGAGGTGGGCACGGAGAGCTGAGTTAGTTTGGGCTGGAGGAGTGATGGGATGATGGTGTTAAAAGCAGAGCTGAAGTCCACAAACAGGATCCTCACATAAGTCCTTGGTCTGTCCAGATGCTGGAGAACATAATGCAGTCCCATATTGACTGCATCATCCACAGACCTGTTTGCTCGGCAAGCAAACTGCAGGGGGTCCAGTAAGGGTCCAGTGATGTCCTTCAGATAAGCCAGAACCAGTCTTTCAAATGACTTCATGGCCACAGACGTTAGAGCCACAGGTCTGTAGTCATTAAGACCAGTAATTTTGGGTTTCTTTGGGACGGGGATGATGGTGGAGCGTTTGAAGCATGTGGGGACTTCGCACAGCTCCAGTGACCTGTTGAAGATCTGTGTGATGATGGGGGCCAGCTGGTCAGCGCAGGTTTTCAGACAGGCTGGTGAAACGCTGTCTGGGCCTGGTGCCTTTCTTCTCTTGTTCTTTCTGAAGACCTGGCACACACCATCTTCACTGAACTGAATTGTAGGTGTGGGGGAGAGGGGGATTGTTGGAGGTGTTAATGGTGATTTCTCAAACCTGCAATAAAACTCGTTCAGATCGTCTGCCAGGTGTTGATTTGCCACAGAGCTGGGGGATGGTGTCTTGTAATTGGTGATGTCTTTCAGACCTTTCCACACTGAAGCTGTGTCATTAGAAGAGAACTGATTCCGAAGTTTATCAGAATAATTCCTCTTTGCCACTCTAATCTCCTTTTCCAGTGTGTATTTGGCCTGTTTGTACAAGACTCTGTCCCCTTTTCTGCGAGCATCTTCTTTGGCCTGACGGAGCTGGCTGAGTTTTGCAGTGAACCAGGGTTTGTCATTGTTGTAAGTGAAATGAGTCTTTGTAGGAATGCACAAATCCTCACAGAAACTGATATATGAAGGATTGTAAAGCCTGCTCTGTTTCGGTGGTCCATCTCTTCACAGTCTTTGCTACAGGTTTAGCTGATTTCAGTTTCTGCCTGTAGGTCGGTATGAGATGAACAAGACAGTGATCAGAGAGCCCCAAAGCTGCCCGTGGGACAGAGTGATATGCATCCTTTATTGCTGTGTAACAGTGATCCAGTGTATTACTGTCTCTGGTGGGACAAGTAACATGCTGTCTGTATTTTGGAAGTTCACGTGAGAGAACTGCTTTATTAAAGTCCCCGAGAATGATTAAAACAGAGTCCGGGTGTTGTTGCTCGCTCTCTGTGATCATATCAGCGAGTATCTGTAAAGCCGAGCTCACGTCCGCTTGCGGAGGAATGTAGACGCTCACCAGAATGAACGAACAAAACTCCCGCGGCGAATTACTTGCAGTTAATGAAGAGTGTTTCAAGATCGGGACAGCACATCTTCTTTAACACAGTTACATCTGAACACCACCTTTCGTTGATGTAAAAAGCACGTCCCGCCGCCGCGTGATTTCCCTGTTGATTCTGCGTCGCGATCTGATCTAAACAGCTGAAAGCCCGGCAGACTTAACGCGCTGTCCGGAATGGCGTCGTTCAGCCAGGTTTCCGTGAAGCACAGAGCAGCCGAGTTCGAAAAATCCTTATTTGTCCGGGAGAGCAGAAGGAGTTCGTCCGTTTTGTTGGGCAGAGAGCGGAGATTCGCCAGATGGATGCTGGGGAGTGGCGTTCTTAATCCGCGCTGTCTGAGCTTCACGAGAGCCCCGTCTGCGCGCCCTGAAGCGTCTTAACAGCGCTGCCGCTCCGCCGACTACAACATTCAACAAAACGTCTGAATAATCGAAATCCAGTAAAAGATTTTGTGGTGTGTACTGCCGAATGTTCAGCAGTTCATCCCTGGTAAAACTGATGGTGTTTGAAAAACAAAAAACAGGAAAAACTAACAAAAACAGAACAAACACTGAAGAGCTAAGCACTGAGGCTGCCATGCGCGGCGCCATCTTGCGATCATCATTAGATTGACATGTCATTAGCTTAGAAACATTCAAATGTCAAACTTTATTTAAATCATTTGTGAGTCATGTTGGCTTCTAGTGCTATTCACGTGGCATGCCTATGTAGGCAGCAAACAAAAAGACAACTAGGTTTTAGAACAGAGCTACAATATGCAGTACACATTATACACTGTGCAAATGTAAAGTACGCAGTATGCTTGTATTCCATTTCAAACATAGCTATATCTTCATTTCCTCCATTTTGTTCCATTTCTTCTGGTGGCCACACCTCTCCTGATGTCTTGGGTCTGTTTATTCTTTCCCCCACCTCCTCTTCTCCATCTCTTCTCCCCCTCCCCCTTCTGGAGACTGTGTCCCGCTTGGCTGACGTTAGTGGCGTGTGTGACAGGGTTCATTCAGCATCGGGATTAGCTGTCAGACCGCATGTGTTCACTGCCACGGTAAACAAATGGACAAGTCTGTTCAGACACGGCAACGAGTTTTAGATGCCAGCGCCTTCGTAATCAGTATATGACAGTTACTAAATACTCAACTGCAAATCATTTACAGGATGTCCCTACATGCTCTTAGCATTGTGTGATGAAGATAAAGTTTGTTTGCTTGACTAATCATAACCTTTTAGGTTGACCTTTTTGACCTTTATGTTTGGAATGAAATATTAGCATACTGCTTATTGTATACTCCACAATTTCCTGCTGAAAATTTGCATACTGTGCCAATTGTACATACTGCATGCTGCTAAAAAAGTAAAATCTTAATGTATCTTACAGTATGTGTCTTGCCTTTAATGCTCAAACAAACAAACAAACAGAAACGAAAGCTCCTTGGGGCCAACGCAAGTTAAGGTCTGTTTTTTGACTTCCACCTCATTATGTAAAATATTATTCATTTTATTAATTTCAGCTTGTGGACTGTCATGCATATGGAAATGTTTTTCCCCAGTTAAAGCTGCATTAGCTATGTTCATTGCAGTGGGGAGAGAGATTGCCTCAGCACACAAATGGTTTATGAGAATTCAGCATCAGTATCTATCTCTGTCAGAGCACAAATCGCAGAGAGGAGAACACTTTATTGCTTATATCTATCACTGGGTTCAGGGGGTGGGCTGTGTTAATGTTTTGGTGTGATGGTCTTCAATAAAACGAAGAATATTGAATCGAGGCAAACACGGCAAGTGTCCAGCACTGTTCCTCCTTAATGTTGTGCTTAATTTTTGATGAATTCAGTAATAGAGTTTTGCAGGATGTATCGGGTCTTCTGATGTGGACAGAGCTCACATAAAATGCATTCATCTACAGAAATGGAGACAGGAAATGAGATGGATTCGGTTACAATGGTAAGAGGAAGATGGAGGATTTTCTACAGCACTCTTCTGAGTAATCAAAGAAAGATATTAAAGATATACCTGTGGTTTCATGCTGTAGCCCAGAGCCACACACACGAGTTGCCTAGGGAAGTATCTTTATAGAGACAGAGAAAGAAAGATTAAAGGAAAGTGTTCCAGGGAAGGTAGTCAGGAATCTGTAACAGACAAAATTATATTTGAATTACACTCCCTCAGAAACCAAACACTGATACCCCTTTTCTTTACGATATAGTAGTCTATAGTATGCCAATTAATTCAATATGAAATCAAAATGAAATGAAAATTAATTAAAATCCCATTTACTTTGTTAATGCACATTATTGTACTGAATATTGTTGATTATTGTTGTTATTTAATTAACATTACTGGCATTTGTGTATGTATTTATTTATCATACCTATCAGACCATTACCATTTTGTATATTTAAACAGGGAAAAATCTAAGATAACATCAGTAAATTATGGAGTGCTGCAAGGATCCGTGTGTCACATGTCTGTCTGTTTTGCACCATGTTCTGATTGTCATATGTCCTCTTTGTTCAGTTTTTTTCCGCCATTATTTAGTTCCTATGGTTACAGATTGATTTGAGTTTGAGTTCAGGT
This sequence comes from Anabarilius grahami, assembly GCA_003731715.1. NCBI lineage: Eukaryota > Metazoa > Chordata > Actinopteri > Cypriniformes > Xenocyprididae > Anabarilius > Anabarilius grahami. The sequence goes on along the minus strand of RJVU01063416.1, from coordinate 3,806,252 downwards.
GTTACTGATGGAAAGAGGCCTCAGATACACCATCATATCCTCGGTTCCCGTGAGTGAAAGTCACCTGTGTCATCCCATCATGGCCGCCAGTCCAGTATCCTGTCCTGAGATGGCCGCTGCCACGCCTGAACCCTCGGTCAAGATGGCCGGCACCACGCCTGAGCCCTCAGTCAAGATGGCCGCCGCTGAAAATGAGCCCTCATCCAAAATGGCCGCCGTGCCTAAGTCCTCTCCAGAGCTTATGGAGGACCTATGGCTGATTGACTTTTGGTCAGAACTGAACCCAGCCCTTGACCAGAGTCCAGGGATGGCTTCAGCTCCCGTCACGAGTCCAGAGGTGACTCCCTTCCTCGTCCCGAGTCCAGAGGCGACTCCCTTCCTCGTTCCGAGTTCAGAGGTGACTCCCTTCCTCGACCCGAGTCCAGAGGCGACTCCCTTCCTCGACCACTAGCCCGCTCAAGAGTCTGCTCTAGCCCACGAGCCCGCTCAAGAGTCCGCTCCAGTCCCTGAATCTGCTCCAGAGTCTGCTCCTGCCCAGAAACCCATAGCTCCTCCTAAGAATATTTTGGGGGGCCTATCAGCATGGCCAGGCCAAAGATCAAGGCCATAGAGGCTGAACCGCAATGGCTTCCCGAGCTGCCTGATCCATCATGGCTTCCCGAACTCCCTTCACTTCCATGGCGCCCTGAACTGCCAGATCCGCCATGGTCCCCTATACTGCCTGATCCGCCATGGCAACCCCAAACGGCCAGCTCCGCCCTGGTCAACTGGACTACCGGTACCACCCTGGAGGCATCCTACCTGTCTGCACCTGCCCATGACCTCCCTGGTTGGACTCTTTCTGGCTTCCCACTCTTTCAGGGGTAAGTAATGTCACATGTATGTTTTGCACCATGTTCTATTTGTCACATGTCCTCTTTTGTTCAGTTTTTCGCCCGATTATTTAGTTCCCTTTGTTAGATTGATTTGAGTTTGAGTTCAGGTGTTTCTTATTAATTATATTAAGTTCCCTTTGTTTGCTGTGTATATATACCCCGTGTTCTCCCTCTGTCTCTGTCGGTTCGCATTGGTTTGTAGAGTGGTTTGCTTGTGTTTCTCCTGTTATTTTGAAGTGAAGTCTACCTTCCTGTATTCTGCCTCGTTTGGAGTGTTCCTTACCACTGTAACCGTGACACTGTGTTAGGCCCTCTGCTATTTTCAATATATATGCTGCCACTTGGTAATATTATAAGAAAACATGGAATTAGCTTCCACTGCTATGCCGATGATACGAGTTATAGACATAAAACACTGGATGACCAGTAATTTTCTTCTATTAATTTGAGGAGTATGTACAAAAATTCAGCGGTACGTGTACAGTAAACAGATACTCTTCTGATGACGACATTCGCATCACGCGCACTGTACACTGACCCTCACGTACATGTAAAAAGTGAAGTATACTTTGGGCTTTAGAGGGCATCATGGACACATTCACATATTTTACCTTGTCGACTCTCTGTTTCTCCTCCACCATTTGCAATGCCACTCCTCTGCAGATCATGCTAAACAATAAGGCATGCTAATTTCAGCTCAGCTGCTAACTTCCTTCAGCAGCTAATTACAGCCAATTAAGTGGGAGACTGTCAGAGCCGACAGCTCTGCCTTCTGATTGGTATTGTTCCAGTGATTACTAAGAAAAGAGAATGTCACACTCAGAAAGAGAGAAAGGGAGAGAGAGTGCGCAATGCTTGACTGTCTGTGCATGATCTCATTTTCAGTTCATTCCTCACTCCTTAGGACACTGACAGCAACTACTAATGAACACACGACCACCCTTTATGTGACAGAGAGAAAGAAAGAGCAGACGAAAGAGTGGAGGATAATGATCTTTCTGCGGAGCCTCTCAGGATGTGCAAAACATTTGTTTCCTGTGGAGGACAATGATGTTGTCCCCCCCAAACCCCTCTAGTAATAAATGTGGTGGGTGTAATTCTATTTCCAGTATTATTCCCCTCTGTGTGTCTTTAATTGCGTTCTTGTGTTCGTTTCATGCCACTTGCCAGAGTCTTGCCTTTTTACAGATGAGGTTGGGCTCAGACTGCTTTTTTCCTATTTGGACACACATGATGATAATTATGATGTCTGTCCAAAGATTTAGACCAAGATCATGGACCAACAGTAAATGTAATTCAATGGAAAAGGATAATTAAAGCAGCTGTAAGCTTTTTTTTTTTTTTTTTTGAAAACCATGAAAATGTTCCTACTATCTGACAGATAATCACACCTTCCTCTGTGACAGCCCTATATGCTAGGCTCCATAAATAAAATAAAATAAAATAAAATAATAATAATCTGAGCACAGCCTATGTGTGTTTGCTAATAAAAATGCTCTTTGCCTGTCAATCATTTTGGACATTCAGGTTTACTGATATGTCTTTGTTGGTTGGGGCTTTGGAGAGAATAGTTTAACTATTGTAAATGTTGTAAATTAAGCAAAACAGTTTAAATAACTGACAGCTTCAAAACACAGTTCAAAATACAGTACAATGGCCAAATTTTCAAAGCCATCAAAACCAACACATTCTCACTCCCAACTCAAATATGGTACCCCTTTATAATCATTTTTCAACTTGCAGGCCAGAATACTCCATTGCTTTTAATGAGAAATCTTTTCCATCAACACAAATGCATCAAGCATGGAAATTTGATCATCATTATTAAATAGTATTTTGTGGTATAATTTTGCCATTATGCCAAAACATTATGACCACCTTCCTAATATGCTGTTGGTCCTCCACATGTTGCTAAATCAGCACCACCCCACCAAGGCATGGACTCTACAAGACCCCTGAAGGTGTGCTGTGGTATCTGGCACCAAGACATTAGCAGCAGATCCTTCAAGTCTTGTAGGTTGTGAGGTGGATCGAATTTGTTGGTCCAGCATAATCTACAAATGCTCAATTGGATTGAGATCTGGGGAAATTGGAGGCCAGGACAACACCTTGAATTCTTCATCATGTTCCTCAAACCATTCATGAACAACGTGTGCAGTGTGGCTGGGTGCATTATCCTGCTGAAAGAGGCCACTTCTACCAGGGAACACTATTGTCATGAAGGAGTGTACCTTGCAACAATGCTGCAACAATATTTAGGTTGGTGGTACGTGTCGAATTTACACCCACATGAATGGCCGGACCCAGGCTTTCCCAACAAAACATTGCCAAGAGCATCACACTCCTTCCACCGGCTTGTCGTCATCCCATAGTGCATCTTGGTCCCATCACTTCCCCAGGTAACACACATATACGGCAGTCCATGTGATGTAAAAGAAAATGGGACTCATTGGACCAGGCGACCTTCTTCCACTGCTCCAAGTTCCAGTTGCGACGCTCGTGTGCTAATTGTAGGCACTTTTGACGGTGGACTGGAGTCATTATAGGCACTCTGATTGCCTCATACATGGCAGAGTGTGATGCATTGTGAGTTGTGACACATTCTTCCCATAACCATCATTAAAATTATGTATAACTTGTGCCACAGTAGACCTTCTGACCTTCTGTTGGCTAAGACCAGATGGGATAGCCTTCGTTGCCCTCCTGCATCGATGAGCCTTGGGCACCAAACACCTCCTCAGACCACTGATGGTAAATTCTCACCACTGCTGATCGGGAGTAACCCACAAGCCTTGCTATTTCAAAGATACTCTGACCCTGTCACATTGCCATAACAATTTGGCCCTTGTCAAAGCCATTCAGATCTTTATTCCTGCCCATTTCTCCTGCATCCAACATGTTGATTACGAGAAGTTATTGTTTGCTTACTATCTAATCTACCCAGAACTTAATATGTAGCCCTGTTAGGAGATGATATTTACCTGTGACTGCATCATAATGTTTTGGCTATCAGTGTATATGCTGAGGTATGATTTCAGTTTAAACAGCCACAATCATTTTGTTTACATTAGACTATTTAGACATTTTTGAGCTCATAACCCAACCCTACCCCTAAACCTACCCATTTGTATATTACATAATTCACACGGGCTATAACAGGTAGATACTACTACAGTCACAATTAAAGGATTAATTCACTTTTAAATACACTTTTCCTGATAAGTTTACTCACCACCATGTCATCCAAGATGTTCATGTCTTTCTTTCGTCAGTCGAAAAGAAATGAAGGTTTTTGAGGAAAACATTCCAGGATTTTTCTCCTTATAGTGCATTTCAATGGCTACCAACAGATTGAAAGTCCAAACTGCAGTTTCAGTGCAGCTTCAAGAGCTTTAAACGATACCAGATGAGAAATAAGGGTCTTATCTAGCGAATCGATCGGTAATTTTCGAAAAAATACAACCGTTTATGATTTATAAACAAAATATCGCCTTGAACGTACTTTCCGCTTCCGCATTCTTCATAACGCTTACGCTGAATGTCTTACGCCTTCCCTATTCTACTTACGTAACGAACGCGGCGTCAGTTTAGTTTTTTTCCGTAAGTAGAATAGGGAAGGTGTAGGACATTCAGATAAGTAAAATATGGCTTCAGAAGACATGGAATGCAAGTTGTTTGTAATACTTTTGTACTGTTTCTTTTTTCTTTTTAAAGTTTTTGCAATAAATACTTGTGACTGTTCTTTTATTTGCCTGTTACATGTTTTATTTTGCTGAAAAAAAAAGGGTAGGTTTAGGGTAGGAGTAGGGTTAAAATAAAAGTGTTGCCATATTCAAATAAAGGTTTTAAAATGTACGCTAAGTGTCACTAATTAAACTAGTATATGTTCAGCTAATTGTCAGCCTCTTACATGTCTGCGTCTCAAGAGAATGCAGAATTCAAGCGACAAATGATGTTTTATAAACAAAGTTTGGGAGGAGCACATTCAAACGGTCTATCTCAGCTTGAGAGGTGGTATGTATACACAGACGAGAGCTGACTCACCTTGTTCAACTCGACAGTTTTCTGCATCCCTCCGCCAACCTGTTCCTCACTCTCGGCTAGGGATACGGGGGAGAACTCTGGATTTGGGCTAAATAAATTCTCAGAGCTCTAAAAGCTCAGAGCCCTCGATCCCCTTGGACAGCACGCCAAATACACTTATAATTTTTTTTTACTCTATTCGATCATTTGTAAGTGTGAATTTGTGAAAACAACTGCCACAGGTAATCGGACATTATCTATTTGTTTATTAAAGATTTATTTTTGGCATTTTATTGTAGATTCAAATCTATAAATCAAAATATTTATTGCATTTACGAAGAAAAGGTCCGTAAGGCTCTATCGCTATTGCCTCAATGGTGTACAATGTCTTTAGGTGGATTAGGATTGTTTGTGATTTGGTCTTAGTGATTTAGGAGTCCTCTTGACGACTACTTATGTTTCACAGATTGCGGAGCTAGTTTTAGCGCTAAAATGCTAGACCTGGCAAATTATTTTGTCTGAGATTGATACCAGTTATCGAAAAATACATGGATGAATAAACAAACAAACAAACACACTCTTAGAAAAACTAAAATCTGAATGTGTATTGTACTGAAATACTACTGATATGTCACTTGCATAATAATTTGGAACACAGGGTATATAAAATGTTTGAAAATAACTGATGTATATTCAGTGCTAATTAATGGTTTTCTGCCTGATAGAGTTTCTGAGTGTTTATGGGAGTTAAGCAGCCAAATTTGTCATGTCAGGATCATGCAGTGTTTGTTGATCGAATATCCAGGAGATCTAAGAACTTGCACTCTAAAAAATGCTGGGTTAAAAAAACCCAAGCTGGGTAAAATATGGACAAACCCAGCAGGTTGGGTTAAAAGGCACCTATTATGCCCTCNATTGTACTGAAATACTACTGATATGTCACTTGCATAATAATTTGGAACACAGGGTATATAAAATGTTTGAAAATAACTGATGTATATTCAGTGCTAATTAATGGTTTTCTGCCTGATAGAGTTTCTGAGTGTTTATGGGAGTTAAGCAGCCAAATTTGTCATGTCAGGATCATGCAGTGTTTGTTGATCGAATATCCAGGAGATCTAAGAACTTGTGTACATTTGTTTCCTACAGTTTATTCTGAAAAAGCTGCTGGCTAGAAAGAAGCGCAAACACTTTCACTCAAAATCCAACAGACCAAAATAGCTATTTATTAAACTCAAATTCATTCTAAGATGAAAAGAAAATCATTTAATCTATTCTCTCTCTTACAAGCCTGTGGCAAATCAGATTCAGTGCATCCAGGAGGAAGGGTAGTCTAGTGCTGTTGTTTACGGACTGTTTGTTGTTTATTTACAGCAGTGCACAGATGTTTGTTGATGAGGAGAATGCTCCAGAGACTTCTGGAATACACAGCACATGCGTAACCACTTCTGCCCCTTCATAGACTTCATGTATAATAAGAGGAAAAACAATATGTTACTTTCAATATCTTTTCTCTCTCTCTCTCTCTCTCTCTCTCTCACACACACACACACACACACACACACAGAGAGAGAGAGAGAGAGCTTGTGGGTTATTCTCATTCCCTCTAAACTCTGCCAAGGTTTTTTGATGTTACAGTGCTCTCCAAATACTCCTGATAAGGTTGGTTACTGTGATCCTAAAATACACACAGCAGATAATGTCAGATTTTGGTTTACAATCCACATACTATTCAATCTATTCAGGCTGATGTACTTTCAGCTGAACCTTCAGGCTAAGGTATGAAATAATGTTTAGAAAGCCTCAGGTTGCGTATACAGATATATCCAATGCAGGCTTATTGGAAAAACATTTCTGCAAAATGATATTTTGTTGCTTGCTACAGGTTTTGTGTCAGTTTCAAAGCGAAACGTGGTGCTAAAAATGCATTCAGTTTTATCCAAAACAGAGGAACGTGAATCTGGCAATGTTTTATTACATTGGTTGTTGTACATATCGCAGCAGTTTGGAAATTAAATGTCAAATGAGTGCGCTAAAAGGTTAATGTTCTATCACATTTGAAAAAAGTTACCACCTATGCTAAACCGTACCCCAAATCAAACTGATAATGTTAACAAAAGCAAGTGTGAGATAAAAATCCACTTTATGAAGAAACCATGCCAGTTTAGCTAGCTTCAAGTTTTTTAGCTCTTTTATCATGACACATTACTGGACTCGTAACCCAGCATTGCGCATCGCAAGTGTAATGCTGTACCAGGTGAGCTACCTGGCAAGTTTACTACATCACAAAACCCATACATGTAGCTAGTTATGTGATGCAAACCCAAAATTGTATTACAGTTTACAAATCATGCACAATCGTAAAAGTGTTTTGATGTCATAATCTTAAATTTTACAATTGAGAAAGTCTGCGTTACAATAATTTGTAACAGTATAAATATAAAAACAACAAGTTTAATGCCCTCAAGAACCTCGGTAGTCCCATTCAGCCACTTAGCAACCACCTTTTTCAAGATGCTCAAGCTTAAAAACATGAGTGGGGTTTTACTGATGTATTTCATGTTGTAGAATAAATCATAAAAATATTTTGAGCTTTTGTTAACCACAGAATTTACATTTAACCAAAAACTCATTCAAAAAACTCATTGACTTTAGGACGTTTGAACCCAGAATGAAAAATATTTACTCGTTTCCAGGTTTTAGGACTCATTTCTTTATTCTCATTCAATGTACTCATTAACTATTTTCCCTAATAATGTAGAGCACTGTTGGATTGTAGGTAGTGTAGTGCCGGTGTCATGCAAGATCCTACAGTTCAAACTGTAGCTCAAACCGTAGCACTAGCAACGCGAAGGTCATGGGTTCGATTCCTAGGAAAAGCAAGAACTGATGAAAATGTAAAAAAACGTGTACCTTGAATGCAATGTAAGTCGCTTTGGATAAAAGTGTCTGCCAAATGCATAATTTATTAGTGTAGAGTACTGTTGGATTGTGCGAAGTGTAGTAACAGTGTCATGCAAGATCCTATTCCCCGCAAAATCCTTCCACCCTTATCGTGATCTTATTCAAGCTAATCAACAGAACTTTTCTTTAGTAGTTAGTGCTATGCAAAGATTTAAGGACAGATAATAAAGATATAAGCAACAACAGCAACAGTGAAGGGGAAAACATATGAAACTAGCTGTTAAACCTGTTAAACAAAACCAAGGATCGTATGAAACTTTTATTAAAGACGGTTTAAGCTGTACAAAAACACTAAAAGATTCCATTTTCATGAAAAATTGAATCTGCACCGAACTGCAATTAGTGCTGTCAGGGCTGGCAATGCTGGTATTAATGTTGCTCTTACTTTAGGTAAGCAAAAGCATATGGCAGGGGTAAAAATTGCTTTAGTGGGTGTTCTATCCTCTATCCAATATCTTGCATGACAGGGGTTAGCAATTCAAGGACACACAGATGAGGAATCCAATTTTTAGTTACTTAAATTGTGTGCTCAAACTGTCCAAAAGTTGTGGAGACTCCCCTTTTTTTATTTTTTTGATATTTTCAATGAGTTTAAATGAGAAGCAGGCGGCTCTTCACATGTAGATCAGGAGCCAGAGAAACTCATTTGACTTTACAAGATATCTCATCAAGATATCTGAGATTCTCACTCATGACTGCATAGCAAATTTTGGAAGTCAAAAAGGTCTAAATGTTTAGAGGACTTCTGGGATCTGTACATCCACGGTTTGACACTTGTGAATTTTTTGTTGAAGGATATCTCCCAAAAACATCTCAGCATGTCACAACTTCATGATATGTATTCTTTACTTAACATAATGTAAAAATGAAAGGTTCTTGAGGCACCATGGGTTCCACAGATACCCCTTTTCCACCAAAAAAGGTGTGTTTTGTGGTGACAGACCCCTTTCTTGGCCAGTGCTTGGTCAGACAAACTGTTCAGTGTTTCTACAGACTGACATAACGAACAGTCATGTAAAGGGTTACATTGTAACATAGTTTTTTTTTTTGAAAAGTAAGGGCTTGGTGACTTTAGCTGAAAAGTAAATTAGTTTCAAGGGAAGAGCAAGTTATTACATTTTGATATAAGATTATGAAGACTACCTGATGCTACTGATATTGTGCATTGAAATATGGTCAATTTTGGCATTAAGAACAGAACCTTGTGTTTCCTAAAGTTTTAGAAATTCAGGAGTGAAACAACTCTGATATTTTTTCTTCTTCAAAGTGCAAACTTATAAGCCAACCAGGTTAGTTTTTGGGGTTAGAAAACAATATTTGCTATGTTAGTTTTATATGGTAGTCACAGCTAGCAGCAGACCTATTTGGCTATTATCCCCACCAATCAGCATCATGATGTTGTCAATTAAAGATTTTCAGACCAGAGCAAGTTATTATTTAAAGAAAAAGACTAATTCTGAATTTTATATCATGTTGGTGTTAAAGGCTTGTCACAGTGAAATTGTGTGCTCTCTATAAAGCTTTTATGCTTAAACTAGGAGTGATGTTCCTGCCACACAGGATGTGTTAAATCTGACAAGACCCCTCGGTTATTATCTGTCTATCCTTTCTCTCTCAAGCATTCATTCGTCAAACTCTTTCTCACTTTGATTCTTTCCTATTTCCTCTCTCTCTTTCTTTGTTTGCCGTGAAGGTGTGGTGATCCTGGCCCCTGATAGCGGCCTTTGTGCTTTTCTGCTTGACTAAGACAAACGGTCCTGCTCTATGCACACACACAGACACTTGAAGGTTGACTAAGATAAATCTGTTGTGCTGTTGTGCATTCAGCAGGCACAAACATGTCAGACAGCCGGTCAATCAAACAGTGATGAGATTAAATCAGATCAATTAGCTGCCTTCCTCCTCACCCTTTCTAACGAGCAGCTTACCTGTCTGCGTTTGCATTCCTACAGATAAGGATTATTCTTCCCTCTATCCAAACAGCAGCACTTTAACACATCCTGCTTGCTCTCATTGTATCTGTCTCTCTCTGAGGAGTACTGCATTGATCAGAACAGTGTTGTGAAGGGCATGTGGGAGACCTAGAACATCAACACAGATACACATGATCCTCCCTTGCTCATTCTTACACTGCAGGCAAGTGATTTAACAAAACTAAAATGCTTCTGTTATAATCAACAAAGTTGTCTACATAATCATGCGACTCTTCATAAGCAGGCCACATGGAAGTCACAATGGGATTTATCACTCACATTATAAGTATGCAACTTTGACATGGTGCAACAAACAAAAACTTAAAAAAAAAAAGATATTTAGAATCAAATGGCTAACTTCCTTTTCTTGCTCAGACTAATATTGCAGTTAGCATTTTATGTACCCTATCTCCATACAATTAAATAGCATTTTTTAACATTTTTGCATAATTTGACTATATTACAGCTTGATATGATTTGAAGCACAATTAAGATATTGTTCACAAGTAATATTTATAATGGTTTTATCTCCATACATTACGTGTGTCATATTTCATATTAAAGTTGCAGTAGGTGATCTAGAAAATGCTAACTTTAGCCTGCTAGCATTGAAAGCATTGAAAGCATCCCAACCTCCCTGCAAATCACCGTCCAAAGCTGTGCCTCCTCTAAAACACATGAACACGCGCAGACCAGAAGCGAGACGATCAGAGACAACGTTATTGGATTACATCATGTGTCATTCACCGGTGAGAAAACTTTAAAGTACAGTGAGTGACTTTGAAAACATAAAAAAATTATTCCAGATTAAACACTGGGTGGTGCTGTCGTTGAGCTAATTCGTAAAGGTATAAAAACTACATAAGCTACATTATGCGTTACAATCAAAACACATCAAAATCGAATCATACCATGTACCGACCTGTCCAAAAGAAATACTGCAACCATGGCATCATCTTTCAGACCCCTTGACTACCGCAGTTGTCTCCAGCATGGAAAAGCAACACCAATTTTAATTCTGGTTTTAGCTCTTTTCTGATCCAGATGTTTTTTCGTCGTAGCCTTTTCTAAGACTGTCTTTCTTTTCGTAGATACTTTGCCAGTGCCACTTGTTGTCGGTTCAGAAGGAAAGTTAGGTTCTTTACTTACCTTAGTAAACAAGCACACTNAATTTTATAATATATATATATATAAATATATAAAAATTATTAGGGGCAAAATTGTTTGTTGTGGTGAAAAATATGTCACAAGTTTGAGACAATCATAGTTTTTAAACATCGATGTCACTTTCACACGATTGATGTTTATTTAACTTTACGTTACCATAGTTTTATTAATTTATGAATGATTAATTTTCATAGTTTCATAGATTAAAAGTCTGGGTGAAGAGCAAAACAATAAAATCTATACATAAGGCATATGAAAAGTAGCAAAATTACATGATGAAGGGATGATCAAAAGTTTTAAGGTGGCCTTCATATAACAAAAAGAAACAATGCTAAAATATGTTTGTTAAAAAAAAAAAAAAACATTTGTATATAACATGTGAAGGTCATACAGAGGTCATTCTCTGAGATGTTTGTATAGCCTGGATGCCAGCCGAACTTAGCCCCGCCCACAACATTTTTAGGTCGGGGAAGTTCGGTTTGGACTCGATCCGTAGAGGAGTAATTATGCCCAAACAGAAACTGTTCGGACCAATCACATTGTCAGGGCGATGATTGACAGATTATCACCAGAAACGTAATCAGCCACGTCATCAAAGAGCGCTTGGGTTGAATTAGTTTACAACAATGATGGCTGTTGTTGAAGAACCTGAAGAACTGAGATGTGTAGATTCCGCCATCGCATCCGTTATAGAAGATATCGACAGCGCATTCATTTTAAAAGATTTTAAAATTCTTTTTACAACACCGGCAAAGATTGTTTACGCTCATCTTCTACTAGTTCCAGCATGTGTGCAGTTGAGTTCTGTTGACAACTATGCGTCGCTCAACACACGTCACTTACTCTGTAGCTCTGATTGGTTGTAGGTCTATCCAATTGAGGTCTTTCCTGGATCGGTTGAAATACGCCCCCATAATCAAAGCCCAATGGAGCAGTATCAGACTCATATTCTGAATAGAATTGAGTATGACCACGTCAGGCTAATGTTTGTAAGCAACAATGCAAAATTTGGTTTAGTCAAATCTAGAGATTCAGTTCTGAACAACTATTGACATTCTGTATTTGTTGTTGTCTGTACAGAGCTCTGTTGCCCTCTGCTTTCATTCGCTGTTGTGTTGACTAATTGCTGAGTTTATTTGCCTCAGTAATCTCTCTTGTCTCTGTAGAGTGAATCTTGCCTGTTCTCTAAAGGGGACAGTGAACAGTTTTATATTTTCATGCAGCCACCTGGTTTTGCACTTAGCTCCAGACAGCACTGGTACAATTTTGGGCACTCTGACTTCCTGGACCTCATATGGCAGGCCAACCCTCATACGCATCGTACAAAACCTCCATTCAAATATTAATTAAAGTGTGCTTGTGTGTATGACTGTACAGGGCTTCCCAGCACACCAGGAGGGCACTGGTCTTTTCTATCAGCATTCTGCACACATACGGGCATGCACACTTGGTATGCTTGCAGCAGGCTCAACAGATGGAGTTTAGTGATTGTAAAGCAGAAGAATATGATAATAAAACCCACAGACAGGCCGGATAATGCTGCGGCAACACAAGAGGAGAAAAATCATCTCCAAATATTAGAACAAGCATGTGGCGTGATAAGGAGAAAGAGGAGCAGAAGAGAGCTTTGTGCTAGAGCCAAATCATGGAAGTTGCTCCTGTATGTACTTTATCTTATATTAAATTAGACAAGTTACAATGCCCAAATACTATACATCTGCCCCTGATTTAATAAATAGTTTTGCTGTGTTTCCACAAACTTTTGATCAGACTAGTCTGTCTAAATAGGTTTGTGATCAAATTATGTCATGCCATGAACTCATAATCAGATTGTTCTGTCTGAATAAATTGTTGATCGAACTGTTCTGTCATATCCTGTATATATGACCTGTATTAATGCATAATCAGACATATGATTGGAGTGTTTTGTCTGAATTAACTCATGATCACAATTTTTTTTTGTCAGAATTACCTCATGATCAGACTATTCTTTCATATAATAAACTCATGATCCTCAAAAAAGGTAAAAAAGTAATGACCTCAAGATCGAACCATTCTGTCT
>RJVU01063416.1:3779436-3793098 GCA_003731715.1 Anabarilius grahami | reverse complement strand
ATGAACTCATGATCAGACTGTCCTGTGTGAATGAATTCATTATTAGACTGTTTTGTCTGAATTAACTCATCATGATCAAGCTGCTATTTGAAGTCATGAACGCATGATCAGACGGTTTTGTCTGAATTAACTTATGATCGGACTGTTTTGTGTGAATTAACTCATGATCCGATTGTACTGTCTGATATAATTCATTGTCAGACTTTATTAACTGAAGATCGGACTGTTCTATATGAATAGATTCATGATCAGAATTTTTTGTGCATATTTGGACTGTTCTCTTTGGGTGAACTCATGATCAGACTGTTTTGTGAGAAAGAATTTATGATTAGACTGTTCTTTCTGCATGGACACATGATATCAGATCAGTAGAGAATAATGTCAACATTATTAATGCTTGTTAGTTGCAATTCATCTCTCTATATAAAAGCAAATTATTCAGATGTTTTTGCACTGCACAAAATACTTATTCTGCAGATTACTGTTTGAACTCTGTCTTGCCAGGTGCATGCTCTCAAATGTCCAGAGCAAGCAAATTGTGTCTCCTTTTGCAAAATTAATATTTGTGTAGTAAGGACTCAGAGCAGATGTCAGATCTCACCCTTTATATTTCTTTTCAAAGTTATTTCTCTGCTGTCTGTATGAGCAGAAGAATAATGAATGAATGCAGGGAACATTACTGCAGTGTGCAGCTGCGGCTGATTGATTACGGAAGTGCGGAGCTCTGCGTACAATCACTAATGACATTATAATGCCGCTTCCAGGAACAATAGAAGAGATGGAAAAATGTGACAATTATGCTGGATGAATGTGAAATATTTTTAGATATGCCGAACATTTGCAAAGCGGAAATTACATTAGCATTTTTATCTGTATCGACTTTTTGGTTGTACATTTAGGCTCATTTGTACAGGCCCATCATGTGCTTAATGCAGTTCTGATTTTGCTCAAAATAGTTTGAAGGTCAACAGAAAAGACAAAAGCAACACACTGATTGCATCTTACTCTTTTACTATTTAAAGCTCTGTCAAGTAAATAGTTTTCACTGCATACCATACTAGTATAGGCTTGGGGATTATTGTAGACTGGATTTAACAGGAAATGACATTAAATGGTTTGATTTTAGACTTCCTCAACACAAAAGAGAGCAAACAGAAGTGACTATTCTGGTCAACGTCAAACAGAACTGACTGTAAATGTCTCTAACCCACACTTTACATCATCCTGTATACAGTACATCCAATTTGTAAGAGTAATATAAGAGTAAAGCCCAAAGTATAACTTTGGCCATCCACGTTCCACGACTTTAATTTTTGTCATTTGAAGGGTTAGCAGATGTCCGAGCGGAAGGTGCGCGTACAACAGCACATGTTGTGACTTGAAAACAAAGCCAACTAGATAGCACGCACACGCCGAACGCATCTTAAGGTATATCCTAAGGAGTATACTTTGAAAGGAGACGGAGTGGAACGCGGAAAATGAAGTATACCTGGGCCTTAATCCAATGCATCAAACTATTAGCATGTTAGCAGAGTTGTATCGATCAAAGCTAGAAGCCAGACAGCCAGGCCAATAGATGGGCAGGAGGAGAGATGCAGGAGGCAGGCAGACAGACAGCCAGTGTGTGTGATTCTGTATGACTGTGGGCAGTCTACTCAGAGGGTTTATGGGAGTCTCTCTATATTGTCCGTCTCTTGCTTGGTTGGTTGTGTGATTCAGCAACTGTGGGAGAGAGAATAAAGCCTCCAGCACATCAAAGATGTCTCTCTGTCTTGCTCTCTTTCTTTCCGTCCGATCCGGTTATCTCTCTCTCTGGCAGATATGTCAGATTGCCCTTCAGATTGGGTAATGAATCTACTTTATCAAAGCCCTTTATGGCCACTTGCCTCTTGCCAAATCTACTGCTGTAGAGAGAGAAAGATTTGGCTGCCACTACTCCAAACTCCATCCTCCTGTTTACAGCATTTGTTCATTTTTCCATTTCCATGTCCTTTTCAATCATATACTGTACACCAAACAAGGACTACCAAAAATAACTATGGTATTATCATTGTTTTTGGATATGTACAAAGTAAATGTGAATTCCTGCTTGCAACCCATATTAATTACTTTAAAAAAAATGTAGGACAGGACTTGATTTTAACCACTGTGAACTGATTATATTGTGAAAAGTGGCAGTTACAGTACATACCAGAATCGATCTTGGATGAATTTGAGTTTACTAAAACAATGTCTAAATAGTTTTTTGGTAAGTATATAATAGTCTGCTCGCCTTAAGTGACAACAGCATAAAAGGAAAGTATTTTCAGAGGAAGAGCAAGTTTGAGTAAAGAACCAACCAACAAACTAGTGAACCAGTTCATTGGGACAGTCTTGTAAATGCTCTCCAAATAATCCCATTCACTAGAATTAAAAAAAAGATTCACCAATTAGAGTCAATGGGCCCTATCATACACCCGACACAATGCTTTTTGCTACTTTCAGCCCGACGCAGTTATCATTTTCACATCCAGCACCACGTTGTTTAAATAGCAAATGCACTCGTGCCCATCTGTTCATCCATGCTGGTCTGAAAACGAGGTGTGTTCAGGCGCATTGTTGCTCCGTTGCTATTTTGAGGCAACTGAAAAAGACTGTGCCATTGACCAACAAAAACCTGGTCTAAAGTTAATGGCGCAGTATTATTATTATTATTATTTTGTCATTTAAAATGGCGTGTTAGTAATAGGCGCCTAAAGGCGGGTGCACAACATTACCCTTGTTGCTTACCCACTCTCCTTGTTACACAAACAGGGACGCGCAGCAGCACACAAACATTTTTAAATATAAAAGATAATAGGATTCCTCTCTGGAGAAGAGTTGTCTTTCCGCTTGCAAATTCCACCACGTAAATAGCGAATCTGCCATGATGCAATCACAACTGGCTTTTAAAGGGAACGGGAGATGAGACTCTAATTGGTTTCTTGCACGTTACGCCCAAAACACACCCACGTCTCATTAAGAGACTAGGTACAACCCTTTTGGACCATGCGCCTGGCGTGCCGACCATTTTTTTTCCGTCATTAAACTAGCAAAGGAGGATTCGGACATGCCCTAAGTGCATCTTGCTTCTCACCCGCACATACCATAGTGCTGACTGTGACACAGACCACTCTCTAGTGTGTTGTCAGGCTATAACCTAAGAAATGTCATTGTACCAGACAAGCTAGGAAGCCTTGCAGCACTACCAACATGGTGCAGTATCCAGATAGAGTTGAAGATTTTGCCAAATCTTTCCAAGATGCTCTGTCTGCTGACCATTTGCACATCTCTACCTCTGAAATATGGGACCACTTCTGGGAGACCATTAAAAAAAAACAGCCTTCACAGTCTTTGGGAAGGAGACCTCCAGGAACAGTGACTGGTTTGAAGCCAAGTCCAGTGAGATGACCCCGGTTATCGAAGCAAATTGTGATGCCCATGCTGAATACAAGCGTTCAACAAGTGTGAAATCCCTTCAAGCACTCAGAGTTGCCAGGAGCAAAGTACAGCGGACATCAAGAAGATGTGCCAATGAATACTGGCAACAGCTCAGTGATGACATCCTAAAGACAGCTGATTGTCTTGCCAGTAGCAAAGCACCTGGCAGTGATGGAATCTCCCCAGATCTCTTCAAGAGCTGGAAGAACTCGCTCCTACAACCCCTGCATGATGTTCTTGGCCAGTGTTGGAGTGAAGGAGTTGTACCTTGAGACATGAGAGATGCCAAGATTGTCACCCTCTATAAGAACAAAGGGGACAGAAGAGATTGCAATAACTACAGGGGCATCTCCCTCCTGAGCATCACAGGCAAGCTTTATGCTCACGTTTTGCTAGGGCATCTCCAAAAGCTAGCAGAGCATGTCCTCCCTGAGTCTCAGTGCTGCTTTCGCTCAGAACGGTCTACTGTGGACATGATCTTCTCTCTCCACCAACTACAGGAAAAATGCAGAGAGCAGCAAAAGCCCCTTTACATCACCTTCATCGATCAAGGCATTTGACCTAGTCAACAGGGATGGGCTGTTTAACATACTTTTGAAAATTGGATGCCCCCCAAGGCTGCACAGCCTGATCAGATCATTTCATGATGACACGACGGCAACCATCCAGTATGAAGACACCATATCAGAACCTTTTGTCATCAAAAGTGGTGTGAAGCAAGGCTGCGTCCTTGTTCCAACCCTCTTCGGCATCTATTTTTCCATGCTTCTGAAACATGCTTTTGGGACTGCAACCGAAGGGGTGTATTTACACACCAGATCAGATGGACAACTCTTCACCCTCGCAAGACTGAAAGCAAAGACCAAGGTACAAAAGGTCATCATTAGAGAACTGCTCTTTGCTGACGACGCTGACATCACCTCACATACGGAACAACAACTTCAGATACATTGATACTCCTCCTGTCATTACCATCGACAACCACGTACTTGATGTTATCCACCAGTTTACATACCTTAGGTCGACCAACAGCAATAATCTGTCTCTTAACGCCAAGATCAACAAGCGCATTGGCAAGACCGCAACAACCCTAGGCCAACTTACCACTCATGTTTGGGGGAATACTAAGCTGTCAACCTCTACCAAAATGGCAGTGTATAACGCCTGCATTGTCAGAACTATACTGTATGGCTTCGAAACATGGACAACATATACCAACCAAGTACAAAGGTTGAACAGCTTTCACTTGCATTGCCTTCACTGCATCCTTAGCCCAAAGTGGAGCGACAGAGTACCCAACACCTGGGTCCTTGCACGCGCTGGTCTTCCCACCATGTACACGCTGCTTAGACAACGCAGGATGCTCTGGCTCGGCCATGTGTGCTGGATGGAAGATGGCGGTATCCCAAAGGATAACTTGTATGGCGAACTAGCCTGTGGCAAGAGATCTGTTGGCGTCCTCAGCTGCGTTTTAAGGATGCCTGCAAGCATGATATGAAAGCTCTACTCATCAATACAGAGAACGGGGAAGACATTGCAACTGAAAGCAACAGGTGGCATAGTGTCCTTCAGAAACAGCTTAGATTCGGGGAAGAGCAGATCCAGACCTTAACGGAGGAAAAGAGATCTAGACATAAAGGTCGCTCCCCTGATGACACGTCACAATCAGACATACATGCATCTGCTGTGGCAGAGTCTGTCTCTCCTGCATCTGCCTCGTCAGCCATAGTCAGTGCTGTTCTAAAGGTGTAAACATGACTTCACGACCGGGCACATCTTACATGTTTGGCAACGACTGAAGGAGGTATGCATGTGTATTATATGAATGCAGTCCGTACGTATTACATCGGCCATGTTGGCATTGATATGCTTCACTGTCATTCACAACTCCTCTCTCGTGGTCTCATGGGATAGTCAACTGGATCCCCACTTCAGAATGTTGCTGGAAGTAGTAGGTCATCCTTACTTTTCATCTACTGTTTTATGAATGTGAATTTGGACTACTCATTTCTCAAAATGTTTTATGGCTAGCCTACTATATACTATTTTGTATCATTTGTTTTGTTCCATCATTTTAAACCTAACAAATGTTTTGTTAGAAAACTAATTTTTCTTATATAGGCAAATGCAATGACTTTCAAACATCTTACTTTTTTACTTTCTCCCCCTCTTATCTTGCTGTCTTACTGTGAGGAATATTTCACAAATGTTTTGCCATATGGAGTTCTGGAGGAAACAATAAATGAAATAAATATGTTATCCATCATTAGAATGGATGACAATCTCTGATCTTTTCTTTTAGACAGTTTATATGTATTTGATTTGAAATGTTCATGCCAGCAAAGTATAATAAAGTACCGTATAGTTCAAACAATGCAAATGACAGAAAAAAGAAAAAAAGATTTACTTACCAAAGGCAGTTTTTTTTCTCTTACATTTGGCACTAGGTGAATGTTATTTTTGGTTACTTTTTACTTCAGGGGTGAGAACACATTAATTTTTAAATACATTGACATAAATAAATGTTGCTTATTATCCACAACATCTTTCAGTTTCTTTCAGCTGTGCAAACACAGGCAGCTCAGTACTGAACTATTAATTGTGACCAATGGGGAGTACTCAACCTCATGACTGACACCTGGGGGTAGGCGGGCCATATGGCCTCTGGGCACACGGTTGTGGCATACACTGGCAGAGCCATACAGAGCACAGCACTGGCATTGGCCGATGCCACAGACGGGTTCTAAGGAGAAGTCTTCACACACATACACAGGCATATTTTTTCTGCTAATTAACCTGCTGTATTCTCTCATTATAGTATGCGCTCTAACGGAGAGAGGGTTGAGAGGTTTTGTGACAACTGCTGTCCCTGCGAGAACAGATTTTTGAAACACTTCCTCATTCTGCACCCTCCCTCGATCCTCCTGTCACATTTCCCCCTACGCTCCATTTCTATCTCTCTCACACCCTGAAATTGTCAAGTAATTAATTTTCTCCATATACCATATTAGCGAAGATCTGCAAATAAGCTTTAATTAAGGTTAAAAGGAAGTGACAGGAAATTATAGATTGTAAAGTAGCTTAAACATATTGAGCCTTGCAAATAGATTTCATTTCACGATTCCCAATATGGATACCACAGAAAAAAAATTATATGCTAAGGAACACACACTGTTATTTAAGAAGTTGAATATTAACAAATAAAGAAAAAATACTATTTAATTAAATGGCTGGAATGTTGCTTTCAATTATTTGCTTTCAACATTCAAGTAAACAGTCAGTAATAAAGAACATAGTCTCTGTTTTTCCTTTTACCTTGTCAATATTGTTGCTTGATTAGTATTACGGACATAGCGGTAAGTCTGTTAAGCTGCATTTATAACTATTAGCCTATTAGCCAGACAGGACTCGGGTGCTGAGTTGAGTCAGAACTGAAGAACTGTTACTTTTTACACCTCATCTTTTGAACCAAAAGTAGTGCAAGAAAGCTTGCTGACCTCACAGAGAATCATTTTTGCTATGAGAGGTCAGCCTGGTGAAATATTTCTATCTTCAGGGCCTCAGGGGGTCTAGACTGATGGAAGACCAGACAGAAGGAATTCCCACTGAAACACACTGCTATCTTGTTGGCTCTCATTGTGCATCTCACTAATACTGCCCCCCAAAAAATTGTTTTACTGCCCATCAACGTGTCTGTAGGGTAGCATAATTAAATGAAACCTCACGTGACTAATTTGAAATGCTCTACATGTGCAGCATCTCACACACACACACAAAAACATGTTGATATTATCATGTTGCTAAGCTAACAACACAGTATAAGCATAAAACATGTAAATAGGCAGGAAATGTTTAGTAAAATCTATTCAACAATTCTGTCTAGAAATACATTAAATATGAGTGCATTTATATTTTACATTTCTCTTGACCTTTTCCACCTTCTTGGATAGATTTTATCTTTGTTAATAGTAATGCATTCTGGGCTTTCCTACTCTGTGAAGCATACTTGATATTCTGACTCGGACTTAGGCCACAAATTAGGCACCTTAGATAATTAGATGGATCATAATTATTGTACCTACCTTTTGAAACAATTTGTTGTGTGCCTGTGATGCCTTTAAATGCCGGGGTGCGTTTCCCGACAGCATTGTTAGTCAACTATAGCCGTATGTCCTATTGAACTCTATTGGTAACGAAGGAACTTGCGACACATAGTTCGCTTTGGGTTCCCGTTGAGCCACGCACCCCCATATATCTAATTCTTAACCAGGGGAGCTGGTACGGTACGGTAATGCTTTTATTCATTTTCTTAGAAGCACTTCCTGGTGGGAATGGCTCGTTGTGGTGGTTGCTCATTTTGTTGTTCACCACACTGGGAGTTATGGATGAGGAAGCGCTCTCGCAGCATATGCTAACGCCACTTTTCTTTCCATCGCACGTCAGACGCCTCAGAGACACACCAGCCTCGCTTTGCTTGGAGACGGTGCCGCTCTACGAGCTTCCTCTTTGTCTCAATGTTTCATCAAACAGACACGGTTCTGTCAGCCGAGGTTTCCATATTTCTCACCCTCTCAGATGTTTCCTTGGCTTTGGCAGAGGAGCAGACAGATTGCAGAGTATGATTTGTGTTGAAAATGGATACGGTGAGGAGGAAGAGGAGGAGGGAAGCAGATGGCAACGATGAGGAAGAGTGATTCATGATAACATGGGCCTGCAGTGGGGTCTTCTCCTGCCACTACCGGTGCCTGCAGCTCCTGCTGTCTCTGGGAACACTGGCAGGCTGGCTGGGGGCATCATCTATCATACATTTTCATCTTCCTTACATTTTTTACAGTACTTCACACATCCCCCACTCTCAAAGACTCCAGCCCTTGCCATGATCCATGCCCCCTCATTCATCAGCATCTTTTCTGGCTGCTCCTCTGGGCTCTGACAGATCTCCATTAGTATAGTGAGATCTGGCACTGAGCCGAACGGGCCCTACAGGCACTCTCTCTGTTCATGGAGTCCATGATCCCTCCGCATGGGGAGGGGAGGAAGTTTTCTACTCTGAACTGTTCTCCTTTACTTCTGCTTTCTTTCAGTCTTGTGTGTGTTTTCATGTGTGTATCTTGATGAAGTTTCTTTCCACCCTGTGGTAACAGCAAGGTTAGCTTCACATCACTCTGATCCCTCCTCACAACAGGCTCTGTACAAATGCTTAAAGGAATAGTTCACCCAACTATGAAAATTCTGTCATGATTAAGTCACCTTTATGTTGTTCCAAACAGTGTGTGAATTATTCAATGGCTTTCAGGGTGGTCGACTTTTAAACCAGTTTCTGTCAGTAATTTTCAGGGCACAATCTGTTGAGGTTTGTTTTACACAACCTTATTGTCTTTTGGCACAGTTAGCCAAATGCCTTTTTAAACAACACACTTTTTTTCAGTAGCTTTTTCAGTAGCAGTAAAATAAAGGTTTTGAAAAAAAATCTCTTATTCTCACCAAGGCTGCATTTATTTGATCAAAAATGCAGTAAAACAGTATTATTGTGAAATATTATTACAGTTTAAAATGACTGATTTCTAAATACTTTCTGAAGGATCGTTTGACACTGAAGACTGGAGTAATGATAAAAGCTATTTTAAATTCTAATAATATTTCACAATATATTTCTGGTCAAATAAATCAAGACTTGGTGAGCACTTCTTTCAAAACCATAAAAAAATTCTTAATTATTCCAAACATTTGACCAGTTGTGTACCACTTTGAAAAACTTTTTTTAATCATATCTAAGCAAGCATCTAATAGCCACCTGTAACAGCTTTATGCATGTTGTTCCACTGAGGTTGCAGGCTGTTTTATTAATCTGAGCATTGAACGGTGTTAAGACCCTCCACATATGTGAGTGGCAGTTAATCAAGCTAGCAGGGTTAGTGTTAGTGCCTCTATTCCGACCCCCCACCTCATACACCTGTGCTGCCTACAGCGAGGCAGCATCAGCCCAGCGAGCTGAGAAGCAGAGATAGAAAGAGTGATCTTATCTTACTCATACCAGGGATTTGTGGGTCTTACATTTTTCAAAAATGAGCAATGTAAGTCTTAAATTTCTTGAATATTGTTGGTGTCTTGAATTTTCTAATGGAAAAACAAGAAATTTCGAGAAGCTTAGAAAAGGCAATATCAATAATAGTATGCCAAGGGGGTTGAGGTAAAGATTCTGTGCTGCATATATCAAAACAAAATGACACATTGCATCAGTTTGCTAGTGTAATACATAAGGTATCTTGTTCATTCTTGTACGATGTGATTATTAAGTTATGTTTTCCTGTAATGACTTAAAGACCCCATGAAATTGCTTGATGAGCACAGTTGTCCATTAATCATACATTTTCCATCACCTTAGTCACTTGTGTCACTTGCAGTTCTACATGAAATTTTTGACTGCCGGAAAATTTATAGATTTTCGCAGAATTGAAAAGTTCTGCACATCTCCTTGTGCATTTATTTGGTCAACATGGGTTGTCGGTTGCAACTAATTTTATTACTTAAAGTCCCCGTGAACCGGAAGATGCAACAACAACTTTTCTCCAGTGTTGTGACGTATTTCCAAGTGAAACTGAAAATTGAATAGAGGGCAGGGTTTTACCTTTGCGCTCATCCTATCCATCTCTCGCTCATAGCAGACTAACGGTTGGAGGGGAGTGGTTTAAGCGTTTTCAACCCAAGCCGTCAAACTGACGTCATCAGAGAAGGAACGCCATTCCAGACCGGAAGTAACTTTTCAGATTTTGATTAAAGATTACCACGTGTATTAACTTGCATGGATTAATTGTTCAACACAAGACTAGTAATATGCATTAACAAAGTAAATAGTGTCAATTTTGATTTCATGAAGACTTAAATCTGACATACTGTTGTGGCAAGCAGGGCGGGGCCTAAAGGGGAATGCCGGTGGCGTGAGTGCTAATGAGCATCACCTGCGTGCCACACTAGTCTCGAGTCCCACGGAGGTGCTTCGGAAGGATAAAAGGAGTAGTGACCGGGCCTGGAATGGCTGCAACACAGGATCATTGGAAAAATGTACCCGTGTCAACATTTTTGCAAAATGCAAAATACGTACCAATACGTACATATCACTGCGGTTTCTAACAGATATGAACACTAGAGGCAGTAAAACAGCAAGCACTTTTAATCATTTTCAAACACAATTATGATTACAGGGCCAGATTATGGATTAATAAAGACTTGTTTTCGGCTCCTTGCGCAATAATGTTATGATGTCAAAACACGTTTTACCATAGTGCATGATTTGTAAACTAATATATTTTGTAGTTTGCATCACTTACCCAGCTCCAGTTTTACTCAGCTGGTACAGAATTGTACTTGCGATGCGAAAAGCTTGGGTACAAATCCCGTGAAAGACAAGTCATGGTAAAAGAGCTCAAAGAGTTCAAAAACAAGCTAAAATGTCATGGTTACGATTACGTTTTTATGTCACATTTGCTTTTTGTTATCACTATCGGGTAGGTTTAGGGTTTGTGTAGGTATATGTTATTAAACGTGATGGAGCATTAAGCTTTTAGCGTACTGTACGTACTAACTCCAACATAGCCTAATAAAACGTTGCCATATTCACGTTCATCTGTTCCGGAAAAAAACTAAAACTAAACACGCTACTCACTTGACATTTCACTTTGAAACTGTCACGAAACGTGCACTACCCTGTTGAAAAGAAACTGTATATGCTGGTAAGGTAGGTTTGAAGCTGGTATGTTGGTTTGAGCTGGTTTATGCTGGTCCTATGCTGGTCCTGAGCAGCTTCAAAACCTACCTTAACCAGCATATGCTGTTTTTTTTAACAGGGTACACAACGTATTTTGCGTTTTGCAAAAATGTTGACACAGGTACGTTTTTCTAATGAGCCTGGGCTGGGAATTTATGTTGTTGTTTTTGTTTTAGTTTATGCAGTAGTCCATGAGGGCCTGACGCTTTGCTATTTGGCTATTTTGCTGGGTGATGCCAGAAAAAATAGAAAGTAATTTCAGAGGAAGAGTTATTATATGCTGATTATGGGAATCAAGCTACACTACTCAGGTAGTATGCTTTTGATTCACTTTAAAAATAAAAATAAAAACTCATGAGAGTCAATTGTTCATGAATCGGACTATAATGGCTGTGCAGTATGTTTTTGATTTAGTAAAAAGAACAGGCTCAAATTAAGAGTAATTTGTTCATGCATCAAGCTACACTCACGCAGTATGTTTATTCATTGAAAGAAGAGTCATGTGTTTCTGAATCAGACTAGTTGCATTGCATGTTTAGTTTTGCATGCAGCCTGTGAAAACAATTCAACATAACATTGTATCTTGCCATTATTTACAGTAATCATTTAGTCTTTTTAATGCCTCACATTTAATACAGACTGCAAACTCACACAAATATAATTTTCTTTAGCTGTGGCACTGAGGATTCAGCAGTGGAGGAGCACTGCTGAGTATAAGAAAATTATGTTTGTTGTGTGTGTATATATTCTGTATATAACCAACAGGCCCAAACTATCCAATTTTATGCATTAATTCAGAAAAAAAAAAAAAAAGACGAATGAATTAATTGAATTATGGAGAAAAAATGGGTCAGTTTTGATTTCATGTTGACTATAGATATTTTAGTCAATTTTAACCAATTACAGCATAATCTCAGCTCCACTTAACACATTTTACCATGTTTATATCTATTCTGCAGAATTCCACAGATTATCCCCCAAACAGCAGTTCATTATGTATAACATAAAATTGTAGTAGTGAGCAAACTCTAACCTCGCTCTGATAAACAGCATAGCAGTCAGCAAGCAGACAAACCCATTAGCTCACTCCCTTCCATGGCCAGGACACAGGACGCTAATGGCTTATTACTGAAATAAATGTGGTTATTCCCTTTTCTATTAGTGCAGTACAAGCGTACCCTCTCTGACACACTAGATTAATGTGTGTGTTAAAGCAGCACAATTAGATAAAGGCTCCGTCCTCCAGCCACTGCTACAGAGGCAGTCAAATAATATCTGTGCTGTGTAGAGGCATGTTTTCACTGTTTCCTGTAAAAAAGACATATCTGGTTCCTAAATAGATTTTACCCTGCCAAATGACTCTACCAGAAAGCAATTACTGCAGGTTTGCGTCGGCTGATTATCCATGAGTCACTTTGAGCATTTTAGCGTACTATATTTAACCTGACTTTTCCACTGGTCTTTACAAGCCCACAGTACATTCGAGGAGGGGGCAGGCAGTATGAATGGGCGCCCAATTACCTATTACTTACCTGCTCTTAAAGTGACAGGAAAATTGCAGAGCCTGTCCATATGCTCTATTGTAGAATGAGTGGCCCGATCCAGATGCAGCCACTCAGTCACCCTGAGGAGTCGTCAACCAAATAAATCAAGTCTGCCTTTACCAATATATTTTCTCTTGTGTCGTTTTAATGATGAATCAGGTTTTGGAATGTAGTCTCAACAAAGCGTCAACTTCTGTAATAAGTAAATTACATAAATATTGCAATCAACATTACTGTTGGACATGTCATCTGAGCTGCGATTCATTTATTCTGGATGAGATCTGATAGACAGATAAGATGGATAAGAATATGACTGAGATTTTAAAACATACAATTTATAGTCAATATGTGTCCCTGGACCACAAAACCAGTCATAAGGGTCAATTTTATGAAGTTGGGATTTATATATCATATAAGATAATTAATAAATAAGCTTTTCATGTATGGTTTATTAGGATAGGACAATATTTGGTCGAGATACAACTATTTGAAAATCTGGAATCTGAGGGTGCAAAAAAAATCCCAATATTTGTCCTTAGCAAGGCATATCCACTCACAAAAATATATATTTTTTATATATTTACGGCAGGAAATTTTTAAAATATCATCATGGAACATGATCTTTACTTAATATCCTAATGATTTTTGGCATAAAAGAAAAATCAATCATTTTGACCCATACAATGTATTGTTGGCTAAATATACCCATGCGACTTATGACTGGTTTTGTGGTCCAGAGTCACACACACACACACACACACACACACACATAATAAATTATGACAAGATCAGAGTTAAACTGTGTCAGGAAAAAAAACGTATCTTAATTATGTCAGATAACACTTAAGCAAAACATATATATATATATATATATATATATATATATAGTAAATA
>RJVU01063416.1:3761160-3772709 GCA_003731715.1 Anabarilius grahami | reverse complement strand
ATGTCCTACGCCTTCCCTATTCTACTTACGGAACAAACGCGGCACCAGTTTAGTTTTTTAGTAGAATAGGGAAGGTATAGGACATACGGCATAAGCGTTTTGAGGAATACGGAAAGCAGAAGCACGTACAAGGCGTTAATTTGTGTTTATAAAGCATATACAGTTGTATTTTTTTTTAAAATGACCGATTATTTCACTAGATAAGACCCTTATTGCTCGTCTGGTATCGTTTAAAGCCCTTTGAAGCTGCACTGAAACTGCAATTTTGACCTTCAACCGTCTGGAGGCCATTGAAGTCCACTATAAGGAGAATAATCCTGGAATGTTTTCATCAAAAATCTTAATTTCTTTTCGACTGAAGAAAGAAAGACATGAACATCTTGGATGACATGGGGGTGAGTAAATTATCAGGAAAATTTTATTTAAAAGTGGACTAATCCTTTAATATGTGCTTTAATATGCTTTTTTGTCTACTTTGTTTTGTTTTATGTTAGTTTACGTATACCTCTTGTTTTTGAAATAAAAAAAGATCATATATACTTACGTATTGACAGATTGACAGACTGTAGCTTGAGTGTGCAAAAACCTGTCGACTATAACAGTGCATGTAAACTTATTCTTATCAGTCACAGCCATTCTCGAGTTTAAGTTTCAGCCTTCAGAAGACTTACACAGCACACATGCCATATAAACCACTGTTATGATACTTTTATGCTGCATTTTTAGTCCGCTAGTCCACTTTTACTGTGATTGCATGGAAAAGAACGACTGGCACAGTCTTCGGAATGTCGTCTTTTGTCTTCCACAGAAGAAAGAAATAAATAAAGTCATACAGGTTTGGAATGACATGAGGGTGAGTAAATATTACGGAATTTTTTAGCATTTGGTCAAAGGAGGGAATACATGTGAAAAAAAAAAACTGAAGCAAATAATTTTTTGAGCACTATCTGAGAGGATGAAAGCAGCAGGAGGGTCCTGAAATGACTGAGCAGAGCTGACAGAGCAGAGAATCCTCGCAGAGAGACACATCTCTGCTCATTTGGCCTGTGATATACTCACACACAACACAAAACTAATGCTCTTCAGCATCAGTGGAGTAGATGAAAGACAATGGACTTTAGACACAGAGAGAGATATCAGACTGTGAATGAAAAGAGAGTTTCAGTGCTCTCTCTCTCTCTCTCTCTCACACACACACACACACACACACACACTTGTATGTGGTTTATGAGGACTCTACATAGACATAATGATTTTTATACTGTACAAACTGTATATTATATCTCCTCACACTAACCCTACCCCTAAACCTACCCATCACAGAAAACTACACCAGCGCCAGACCCTACATCTCCACCCACTCGTTCAAAATCACCCGAATACTAATTACATGAACGTGCTCACACACATAATTGAAATATATGAAATTATATATAAGGGCCATTCTACAGAATTGGTGCAAAGTCAGAGTTGAAAAAAACCCCCCAAAAATATGTCTTTTTCCACAAGTTTTGTATGTATGCAAATTGTATAATATCCAAGTTACACATTTCTAGTAATTGTACAGTTAATTCTCATATTGTATTTTCAGAACGTTTTGGAATATTTCAGTATACTTTATTTTTGACAAAACATCCCATGTTTCGGTCGTGACTGCACATTTTTAGTAATAACAGTAATGTGTTGATAGCCACCACATCACATTACAGAATTTTAACTCACATACTCAAACACTAACGATTTGCATAATAAAACATACTAAAATACTAACAATTCGCATAACTGTACTAAAATTTTGTTTATGTCCCAACCAAAAATGATTTTGTGTTCCCTTTTGTCACTACCAAACAATGATGTCACTACTGAAACAGTCACTCCCGAAACGTGTGGTGAAGTTTCGGAAGTGACAATTTTAGATACTTTTGAGCCTAGCTCAAAGATGATAATCAGCACATGGTTACCTAACATAGTTCTGAACAGTTCTAGGCTACTCACATAAAAAGTAAATGTTATGGAATAACACCTAAAAAAGTTTTCTTAATTGCAGAAAAAAAAAAAAAAGTGTTTGGTAGTGACGTTCCTTAAAGTTACGCACAGATTTTCAGACTTTTGAACACATTTAACTTAAATTAGCAATATGTAATAATTTTGTCGCTAGAGACATATTCAAAACAAAGGCGTAGCTTGATGACGGCAAGTTTGGGAGCGGAATCTTGGGAAATGTGGTCTCCATCTCAACAGACGGTGGAAAAGAATTGGGATAGGACTCGGGAAGAAATCATGTTCATGGATGCGATTATTAACGTTACTGTAGTATGAAGCAGAGCAGGGCCGAGTGTTGTGGGAGCTGAAAGAGGCCGCTGGAGCGATTGCGCAACACACACCTCATGAGCAGCGGAGCTTTTATTATGACACAGTCGCCGGCGCCGCTTCCGCTTTTCCGGTCATGAGTATGAGGTAACACAGCTCTGTTTATTATATTAGATACATTTGTTGAAAATGTTATAACGTTACTCTGTGCGTTCGCTCGGCAGCTGCTGTGAGACACTGTTGCACACTGCAGTAAAATAGATCGATTTTAGAATATCATATTAAATGCTGGATGGCTCGTGTTGATAAATGGCATGCAATTCATTTTAAAACGTATTGTATGATGGAGAAAATCATGTATTACTGTTAATAAAAATAAAGCTGCATCTGATTATGCTATGTTAGCTATTTGACAAAATAGTGTTTTTCTCTGAGGCATGGTAAAGCATGGTACTCGCAAAAAATCAAGAAAATTTGATTTAAACAATAAGACTAAATGTGTTGAGCTATACAACAACAATTCGTTTTCTATCTATAAATATATCAAAACAGTTGTTCCCTTGTCTATTAAAACATGTAAAATATTAAAGCGTCTTTGGTGTTTCCATGGTTTCTACAAAATAAAACCGGAAACCAAGGCAGACCGAGGGTTAACGCAGTTATGACGACATTGACAGGCGACTCCTCACACGTCCCGGAGCCTTGGTTAAAATTGCAATTTTCTCACGACTTTTTGCATTTAACACATGAACACGTGGCCATTCACATGGACATTAATGATACCTATTTGCTATTCAGAACATGGCCCAGTCACAGGAAGTAGGTAATGATGATTTCATTCTAAACACCAGAAGAACTTATATGATAAGAGTAAAATATCAGCCATGCTGTTAGTTATGGAAGTCTGCTTCCACCTCAGACTGAAATAAAAAGTAATTGGGATTTTAAATCTCCCAAATATGACTTTATATCTCTCAATGTCACTTAGTACATTATATCATTATGTGACTTTATATATATTTCCCCCCCCCTCATAATTGTGCCTTTATGTCTCTCAGTTGCAACTTTATTTCTTATAGTGTGACTTATTTTAAACTTCAAACTTTAATCTCACATTTACCTTTTTTTTTACTCTGAGGCGGAAATTGGTTTTCATAGTTCTAGCTGTGTATAGCACTTGAAAACCTTAACAACTTGAGTGGCACACTTCACCACAGATTGATTTTCGAATGTGTCTTATGTAATTTAGGCTTTGCAAAGATGCAGTTATAAAAGGATGGGCCATTATATACTATATTAAACTTGACAGTGAAGCTGCTGCTTGTTTGTAAGTGCAGCAAAGCACTGTATCTCATTCAGATGCGAAGAGGCACATAAAAGGCACAGAAGCAAGAAAAAAAACTAAAAAAAAAAAAAAAAACCTTGCCAGTATTATAAATGAAACTCAAGGAAGATGATTTGGCCCCTTTACATATCTTTAATGTGTCATTGGTCTCTCATTTTCTGAGTAGACACAGTATTTCTCCACTCTTTGTATGACTCTGTCATAGCTTTGAATTACAGATTTTTATGATGGTCATTATGTTTATTTCAGCTACATTAACAGTGTGTTACATCACTAACACAGCATGCCACTATGAGCAGTCATTACCAGCCGAACATATGGCTGCTAATATGATTAATCTTTGCTTCAAGAGAAAGGGAATTTCTAAGTATTTCTGAGATTAAAACAGAGAGAAACATTTAATTAAAAGTGGTGCCATATGGACATTTCTTTTTTAAGCCATTTCAGATTAGATGCATAAATACCAATATAAAGGCTGAGAATAAAGGCTATATCATTAAAAGGCTGAGAATATCAATATATAGTTGTTTTAACTATCACCAAAGAGGTTATACACTTTATTTTAGGGTGTTTCAGTTACAGTGTAATTTAAATACTGAGTAATATCAATTAACTACATATACTTACTATATGGTTTGGAATGAGGTTAGTTGCATGTAATTTTGCATAATTTACTGTTATTACTATAGTTAGTATATTTACCAAACAAAGACATTTTAAAATAAAGTGTTACCTAAGTTATCTCATAGTGCTAAAAACCCAATCCAAATAACTCAAGGTGTGTGATCAAGATTTAAAGTAAGGAGATAACTGCTAATCCCTGTTGCGGGGTGGGTGGGTGGTCTCCTTCAGGTCCATTTCCCTGGGCTTTGCTTTAAAGGGGGGATGTAATGCTATTTTATGCATTCTGACTTATTTACACTGTTAAAGAGTTGCATTCTCATGCTAAACATGGCCAAAGTTTCAAAACACGAGTTGGACGTATGACGGAGTACTTCTGTGCCAAATCCACTACTTCCGGTTTCGGTACAGGATTCAGAAAGTTTTTTTTCGAATGTGTCCTGTATGACGTCAAAAGAGAGTGGAATTCCTTGTCTAGGCACTTCTCCCTAAGCGTGCACACACACATCACCCAGAGCAAGAGCAAGAGCACGCCCATCAACACGTTTCGTTCGGGATACGGAAGCCGAGAGATTTTTCAACAATGGCTGTGTCCCAATCCAGGGGCTGCACCCTTTGAAGGCTGCATACATCATCGAGGCAGTCCCATTTAAGAAAAATAACCATTAGATTGCAACGTAAGAAATAAATTACAGTATTTTACACCTCACAATGAATATCAGTCAATTTTATTACGGTTACTTTTCTTAAATAAAACATCCTTGATTAAGTATTCAGCCTTCAAATGCAACCTCCGGAGGACGCAGCCTCTGAAATGAGACGCAGCTCCTGTAAACAAAGGAGTGTGTTTTTGATTGTGAGGGAAAGATGACCTTTTTCAGCTTCACAAAGAACCCAGCATCAAGGGAACAGTGGATGAAGTTTGTTTTTCCGAGGCAGCAACGGAGTTGTGCACGTATGTTTGTTTGTTCCCGGGATTTCGGTGACGAATACTTTGTAAACAAGTCCCAGTTCGGCGCTGGATTTGCAGATCAGGGGCGGTGAGTAAAGCTGTATCACATGTCTGTGTTTTGTTGGCAATCGGCGCGCAAGTGCATATAATGTAAACAACACGAAAGTTATTGTTCCCTTTTTATTTATAATGATGTCTCTACGCAGAAGCTGCGCGCGCTCGTGACTCTTTAGCTCCGCCTACACGCCTCCAGGATCTCTGCTTTTTTTGGAAAGACTCGGTTTAGCGTATCTATCTTTTATAAATATGACAAAACTAAAGACTTTTCAGAGATATGAAGGATGCATTGTTACTCTATATGTACTCAAGATTAACATGAGATTGGCAGAAACTGTGTGTGATACCCCCCCTCCCCCTTTAATACCTCTTTGCTGTTCATCAAACACATGCAAGAATCCACAACCTGTTTACAGTCACCAGTCTTAAAATACACCACACCAGGATACAGACCCAAAGTCCCTCACAGCAGGCTAGAAAAATCCCTCTGTCCTGTAAAATCAATTTTCAGGCGTTGCATCGTCATGGTAACTGCTCTTAGTGACATTTGCCTCTCACTTTCTCCATTTCCTAATCCCCAAACTTTCAAAAAAAAAATACTGATTTTTTTCTACATATAGAATGCTTAATTACCTAATGAAACAAACCAGCTCTTTGTAAAAGTGAATATAGGACTATTCTAATAAAATACCAACTATGTTTTTTACATAATACATACACAATACATATATATTTTTTAATTATTAAAATATTATATTGTATGAAATATGACAAAATCAAAAGCCTTTTAGACAATACAACATGTAAAAACAGTTAAATCTAATTTGAAGTTATATTTTGTATACAGTATATTTAAATGTAATTGAAATGAACCACAATTAAATATTAATTAAATATTCATTATTAACTGAATTTTGAGCCCTCTGCTTGTGTATCAAATAAAAATTGGAACCTACAGCCATTGTTTAAAGAAGTTAGCTAAAATCCAAATGTTCTTGTTTCTGTCATGGTCATGTTTAGTTTCTTTAGCTGTGTTCCATTCGACAGGGTCCCTACGCAGTGTTCACTGCTCCCTACACCCTGAGTACGGTATATCAGTTGAAGTGGACTTCGCTGACAATAATCGCTCATTTGGAACGCACTGCAAACGTCACCATTAGAAAGTCAAAGACGGTGATTGATAACATAAATAAATAAATCGATATTTTAATTTACTTTCGAATTTAAAATTGACTCAACAGATTTGAAGCTGTAACTGTCATTACATATGAAAATAAATTCTCATGTGGTTAACTGTATAAATGTATTGTTAATCCATGGTCTCGTGCGCTTTCTTTTCCACGCGCAGCCGCATAGGCACTTCTGAGGCAACGTTAAATAAAATAAAATAAAATAAATGATAGAGCCGTAGCTGCTTTTCAACACTTTTACTTTGTCATGCCTATTCATACAATAAAATATACAAATGTAACACTTATCGCCATAACCATTCATACTTTTGTTCGTATAAGAATAACAAAATGTATGAATACTCAAAACGCATACGTAAATTCCTCCATTGGAGAGCTGTTTAAAAACTCTTTCAACGGCTCAGCTCCATCGTAGTTCTGACTGATGACGCGGTGCGCAATGACAGTTGGGTGATTTTACCTCTCTACTTCCTGTGAAGTGATGTATCGATGTCCCCTTATTCCCTATGCAGTTCGCAGTGCCCTTCGAACTGAACATGTTCGCTCTCTTCAGAATGGAATCTCACTTAAGATGTCGAAATACCCTGTGAAGTCCAAGACAAAAGGTGGAATGCACCTTTTGTCTTGCTCTGTTTAGATTCTAGTCATGATTTTCTTTGTCATTTGCCCGAGTTCTCAATTGTTACCATGGTTTCTAATTAGTTTTACACCTGTTCCCTGTTCTGTTGATTACCATTCTCTGTGTAATTTAAGCCTTCTGTTTTATTAGTTCTGTGTCTTGCGTTAAAGTGTATGATTACTGTGTAGTACAGAGGTTCTCAAAGTCTACATTCAAAGGTCCAAATATGAATTTTCATCAATGTCAAAGGTCTGGAACAATTGGTTATTACAAAACTTGTTTTTAATAAACATGCATAACAAATCAACACAAATTTTTTGAAAAAATAAAGTGCCTTTTGCATTCAAAATACATAATTAACATGTGCAAAAGTGGCAAAACAGTTTATTTAAGTGTCAGCAGAAAAGCGGTAGGCAAAAGCCGCTTTTCCACTGTCGAGCCGAACGGTTCTCATTGGGTAACCGTTCCATTCTGTGCCGATCCGGGCCAGCTGGTACGGTTACGGTTTCATTTTCCACAGTGGGGCTGATAACGGCCGCTCTTTGGAATGCAAAATACAAAAGCGGCTGTCGTTGCCTTGGTAACGCAACGGTTTACTGATGATATGCGATGTAAATAAGGACTGCGTTATGGAGGATGATCAGATATTTATTTTAATTTTATTATTAATTTGTGTTTACATCGCTCAAATAGAGCGAAGCCAGCTACAGAGAAACTGGTAGCCAGGAAACATACAAGTGACCAATCCTGAGTGGCGATGTCACTTCACGAATTCTACCAACACGATTCAGCACAGAATTCCAGGTCGAGAGCAGTTTTTGTAATTGTGCCATGCCGTACCAGGCTGAAGTGGAAACACAACTGGAACCGTTCCTTACCATTCTAAAAACCGTTCGGCCTAACGGTGGAAAAGTGGCTAAAATATCTATGTTTTGTTTCATAGTGGGGCAAAATAAACGCATACCTCTCTTTCCAATCATCTTTGAAAACTCTTATTTTCTTTGTCAACTTTTCTTTTCCCGGAAACTGACATCCTCACCCAACGCTCACTGCGGTCAAGTGTCGTCCGGTTACGTCAAATGTCATACGCTCACTGGATGTCATGACAACAATGTCACGCAGGAAAACTCAACTTCACTTTCATTTCGGACCATCTCCAAAAAGACATAAAAAACTAAACAAATGATTTACAAGTTTAACATGCGTTTATCAAAGTAGGAAATCCACACTTTTAAACCCTTACACAAAATAAGTGCTCTTGAAATACGAAATGGAGGTGGGTCCGGATTGAATTCCTTCCAGGTCCAGATCCGGACCGGAGTCTGGACTTTGAGAACCCCTGGTGTAGTAGTTATAGCTCTCTGTGTTCATCAGTGCCTCTTGTAAATAGTTTATTCTACATCACACATCTTGTTCTTGTTGGATTATCTACACGCTTCCATCCATCCATCCATCCATCCATCCGATAGGGTTGCTGGAGCCTGTCCCAGCATTTCAGACCATAGGGCTGGGAAACATTCTGGATGAATGGATAGTCAAAACAATTAATTAAAAATCTGAAATGCATGCACTAAACCCCTGACCATCTTAACAAAACACAAACTCATTTTCTGAATTTCACACAGTTTGCATTTAAAAATCATACTTGCAAATCACAAAAACATGCAAAACATGTTCCAAACAGGGTGCTCATTTACATATTAGACCACATCCATAGCTTGAGCATGAAGGAAGGAGGTCAGAGGCTTTAGCCCAGTCTGAAAATTGAAATATTTAGATATGGGAACAGGTAAGTAACCTATAAACCCCTTTACTTACTGTACTGTAATACTACTATTAGAGGTGGTGACAACAAAACAGACCATAGCTAG
Organism: Anabarilius grahami; assembly: GCA_003731715.1. Classification (NCBI taxonomy): domain Eukaryota; kingdom Metazoa; phylum Chordata; class Actinopteri; order Cypriniformes; family Xenocyprididae; genus Anabarilius; species Anabarilius grahami. The sequence goes on along the minus strand of RJVU01063416.1, from coordinate 3,763,744 downwards.
TTTACTATAATGCCAACTGTGGAAACACTGTGACAACACTTATTTGCATTGGGCTTTGAATTGCATTCTGACTAAGGGTGTGAATCTTAACAGCAAATTGACAGAATTTGTGATTCAATGGTTTTCAATTAGATCCAAAACCAATTTAAATTCTTTTGAAAGAACGCCTGAAAGAATAAAAGAACAATGCTATGAATATTTGCAAATATGCTATACTGATCAGAATGTATTTATCTGTAATTCACGCTATAGTGCTACTTTTTCTCTTTGTCAGCTGCAGATACAGTATTGTTCTTTTCTGCTTCAGAGAGTTTTGAGCAAGAGACTGCAGCAGTGCTCAATAAATTCATTTTTACTGAAGATTTCAGATTTACTGTTTGAAAAACCGGGGATCATTATTGGTCACTGTGCTATTGTGAATGTCCCTGGGTTGTTTTCATGAAGAACAATGTGATGTTCCTCTGGGCCTGCAACTTATTAATGGACCACATGCAATTTATATATATTATATGTGGAGACAGATCTCTTTTATTTGTATTGTATTCATTCTCTTTTTTCTGTGGCCTATTGTACTGTGGTAGATATGCAACTGCAGTGTTACGAAGAAGAAAATAACATGTTTTGTTCGGGCAGTACAGTACATTTGCAACCTAATTTATTTTTGAATATCATCAGTGTAACTATGTTTCACATTAAATCATGGGCTAGAAGGAATTGTAATAATTCAAGCAAAATATCTGCACTGTAATAGGCCTTTCTAAGAGATCTGAGGCAGGGTTTTTGTGTCACACTTTACAACAGATTTAATATTTCCATTCTGAATAGATGATCTTTTATTTTTGTCCTTGAAATTATCGTGTTTGTTAATGTATACCGTTTGTGTAACAGTCAACTATCTCTATGATTCTTTTGTGCTATCAGACTTCGCACCTCTCTGTGGGATCGATTCTGAGCCGCGTAGGTCAGGAGCGCCATGAACGGGACGTGTAGAAGATGCTATCGGTGTAAAGTGGATCTCTGACAGGGTCTTTAATCACGGCCCAGGAAAAAAAAAAAGCAGCCAAGCACTATTCCCTCATATAGACCCCTGACCCTTGCATTACATTGCTGTCTTGCTGTACATGCCAAACACAACTGCATCTATTTTATTGGCTAAATTGGATTCTCTGAGGGTAATGAAGACAAAAGTGGCTGTCATCAGCTTGAACCGCTGACTAATTAATATATGTGTGCTTGGGGTGGTGGTAAATTAAATTCGTTTTTTTGTTGTTGCTTTTACACATTGAAGAATTTCATGATTAATTTCATAAATCAGAAAGAATGTGGGCATGGACACTATTAAAAAGCAGGAGTTAATGGAAGACACCAATGTGGCTTGTGTCAGAGAAACATCTCTAATATAAACAGGAGGGCTGGTCGAGTATGTGGTTGTGCAGTGTCCTATCTGACACGTCCATGCTGGCAGAGTCAGCGACCCATCTGTTTTAATGAAAAGCACACACATGTGAACACAGACACACACTTTTGTAAACGCCAAAGGTCAGATGAGTTTCCAGTGTGAAATATTTGCTCGCCGTTGTGAGAAAATAGAGCTAATATTTGTCTGTCAGTTTTCACCTGTCAACTCTGAGTGTGAACACAACCAAAGCCCAAAATAAATATTTGATGTTAATTGAACATGACCATAGATGTAAAAATCGGATGAATTTACCAGCTGATTAGTTGTTTTAAGTGTTTGCAGAAGTTTGTATCCGATCCCAGTTAGGGATGTGAATCGTAAGGTATTTAGTGATTCTAATTCTTTACAATACTTCACCCAAAAATGAAAATTCGGTAACATTTGACACTAAGGTTTATTAGTTAATGTTAGTTAACTACATTAGTTAACATAAACTAGCGAAAAATGAACTGCACTTCTACAGCATTTCTTAATCTTTGTTAATGTTAATTTCAACATTTACTAACACATTATTAAAATCAAGAGTTGTATTTGTTAACAGTAGTTAAAGGTGGTACAGAGGATCTTTTCGTCGATTGAGTTTTTTAAAATGAGTGCATGCGTAAGAACAACCCCCCTCCTTCACAGCTCATTTCAAGTGAACGCCTCCCAAAACTCGGGCACGAGTATTGGAACACGAGTGTTTACCACCGGCATTTGCTCTGTTATTAAGCCGGGCACACATTTAACGACTAGCTAAAACATTCTAAGACTATGCTCAACATACAGCGATTGTTTCCTGCTCCTGAAGCAGATTTTTATACTTTCACATGGAATTTGTACACCGACTGTAATCGCAGACTGAACGCAACTGGCTCTGACTGGATGCGTTTGAGCGCGATCAGTCATAAGTATCAATTTACATTCATAATCGGCCTTACAATCGACTTAAAGCCGCACACACACTTAGTGTATTCATTATGTCGGACTCACCGCAGGTCACTCATAATCTGCAGTTGTTACGCCTGTCTCCTGACAAAAACATTGCATGCGGCGCCTGTGAAGTGTGGAAAGTTACTGGAGCGCGCAGCCGCACGTCTCTCACAAGGAACGTCATGGCGGTGATTGACAAGCCAGAGGGCCAAT